>MJEU01000130.1:0-41229 GCA_001748505.1 Sporisorium iseilematis-ciliati | reverse complement strand
CTCTCTCTCTCTCTCTCTCTCTCTCTCTCTCTCTCTCTCTCTCTCTCTCTCTCTCTCTCTCTTCCCCTCCTCAACGAACAGTTCCGACGGTCAGATCGCAGCCAATGACGCTCACCCTCCCACCGACAGACTCGGTCTCCAACACCGCCGCCGCCGCTTCACCCCTCAGCCAACCCCTCCACCTCAACACCCCGCTCCTCCACTCTCCCACCCTCTCGGCGCGCACCGGCCACAACGTCTACCTCAAGCTCGACTGCGACCAGCCGTCGGGCTCGTTCAAGATCCGCGGGATCGGCGCCATCTGCCGGCACTCGATCCTGCGTCACGGTGCGGCGGGTACGCACCTGGTCTCTTCCTCGGGCGGCAATGCCGGGTTGGCGGTTGCGCATGCCGCTTCGCGAGCTGGGGTGGGGTGTACGATCTACACGCCGCTGTCGACGGAGGCGGATGTGGTGGAGAAGCTGAGGGGCATGGGTGCGAAGGTGGTTGTTGGGGGTGAGAGTTGGGATGCGGCGGATAGCGCAGCGAGGGAGGAGGTGGGGAGGACGAAGGGCGCGGTTTACGTCCATCCTTTCGAAGGAGACCTGCTGGCACAAGGTCATTCCTCGCTCGTCGACGAAGTGTACGTTGACCTCCCCTCGATCGACGTCCTCATCAGCTCCGTCGGCGGCGGCGGGCTGCTACGAGGCATCATCGCCGGCGTCTCGCGTCAGACCCGCAAACCGGTGCTAGTAGCAGTCCAGAACTTCGGCGTGAACTCGTTCAACCTCTCCTTCGACTCCCACCTCTCCTCCGCCACCTCGACCGTGGTAGAGCTCACCAAGATCGACAGCAAGTGCACCTCGATGGGCACAAAACGCTGCTCTCCCACCACCCTGCACGACGCCATCGCCTACCACTCTCAGGGCGAGGGCGAAATCGTCACCCTCACCGTAACCGATCCCCTCTCCGCCTCCGCATGCTGGCAGTTCTCCGAAACACACCTAGACGGCACCAGTAGACTGGTCGAACTGAGCTGCGCCAGCTGCCTGACGCCCATCTACCACCCGTGGATCCTGGAAAAGGTGCTAGAGGCGTCCAAGCTCAAGGCGAGGAAAGGGTTGAACATCGTGGTGCAGGTGTGCGGGGGCAGCAAGGTCAACCAAGAGCTGGTCGAGGGGTACAAGCGGGATACAGGGTTGATGAGCGATGGCGACAGGGTGAGAGTTAACGGCGTCGATTATCCTGCTAACGGCTAGAGCAATACAATGCACATCCGAACATCACAAAATGCCATTCAAACCTGATTCAGGGACCATACAATGCAGGACTGCGAGATCAACGCCTCCGACTCATCCCCAACCGCCTCTTACCGCCCGCAGCTTTACCCTGCTGACCTGCACTCGCGTCGTTGTCCCCGATAACAATCGGCGAGCTCCTCGATCCGCCATCCGAACTCGGACCCTCCGACGCCGGCAGAATGTTCAAGATGCTACTGATCCCCTGAGAGTGAGCCTGCTGAAAGCTGTTGAGGTCAGCACGGGGACGAGGAGCCGTTCCATCCTCCCTCGCTAGCGCTACCGAATCTTCCGGGCGAGCTCGGAGACGCACAGCGTCTGTGAACGAAGGTGCTGCTGAAGGCTGTGCTGCCGGTTGGCGCGAAGGCGGGATGAGCGGCTGTTTGCGTCTTCCGCCTGCGCCGAAGGAAGAAGCGTTGTTGGAAAATGATCCAAACCCACCACCGCCTCTACCCGAACCAGCGAGCGACGAAGCCCGCTGGAACCCAGCGTACGCCGGCGGAGACGCATCATCGTCAACAGCCGACGAAAAACTACCCAGACTCGGCGGTGCAAACCCAAGCACCGTCCTCACATCTCCACCGCTCTGCCGTCCACTACCACTAGACCCAGACCGGAGACCGTCATCGCTATACAGCCCGAACCCCATCTGCGAATTCCACCCGCCCGTAGCCCCACTATGCACCCCCGCCGAACTATACCCTCCCGCACCACCGTAGCTCGAGTAGGTACCGAACCCAGTGATCCTGCCACTATTCATCTGATCCACCTGCTGCACTTCTTTCCCGCCCGTCCGTTCCCACTCCTCAATCGCCTGCTTAATCTTCACTTCGCTCGGCTCGCTCTTTCCCGTTACCCTCGCCATCGTCTTGACCGCATCCGCATCCACCTCGGGACGAGTAGTACAAAACTTGATCGCCTTTTTCGCATCGCACGCTCCGCCGTTCTGCTTGGACGCAACAGAAGAAATGAAATTGCTGAGCATCTTGTCCTGCGTATCGCCTCCTTGCATACGCGCAGTGGCGTGGGTGAGGTAGAGCATGCACTCGGCGCGCGTCATGGCGACGTAGAGCAGACGACGCTCTTCGGCGATCTCGTCGGGTCGTTCGCAGCGGAACGAGGGGAAACAGCCTTCTTCGATAGCGGGGATGAAGACGACGGGCCATTCGAGACCTTTTGCCGCATGGCAGGTGGAGAGGGTGACTTTGGGTTTCTTCTTTTCGTCCTTGTCGTTGCTTTCGGCGTCCATGTCGGTGGCAAGGATAGATGCTTCCAGGAAGACGCGCAGGGGCGTTTTCTTTTCCTCTTCTCCGTCATCGTCATCGTCTTCCTCCTCGTCTCCTTCGTAGTTGCCCGCTTTCTCCTCCATCTCGTCCAGCTGCGATAGAAGAGCAGATTTCGGTTTCTTGCTGTCTTCCCCAGAACTCGCCTCATCTTTAGCAGGAGACTCCTTCTTCGTCGTACGACGCTTCTTCGACGGGCTAGACTTCACCTCCTGCCTCCCAGTTGCTTCCTGACTTTCCTCGCTGGAATCGCACAGATCGATTACCTCCCTCTTGGTCGACTTCGACGGCTTGGCATACTCCCTCGAAGCTCCATGCTTGTTAAAGTAAGGATGGTACGAAGGCGACTCCGATGGCTCCTTCCTGGCCGGCTTGACATCCACCTCTTCAAACTCGTCATCCTCGTCACTATCATCCTGCGCGTTCGTCCCGCTATCAGCTCCCTCGGGATTCGAAAGCTTGTTCGAGAGGATCTCCTCGATCGGGATCGTCGGAGCATTGCCGTCGCTGTACGCCGTATTCTGGGCAACAATGGTGGAGAAAGAGATGAGTTCCTGCACGTTTCCCCAGCGCGCCTCGTATTCGGGTTGAGCCTTGAGGTAGTTTTCGTAGTTGATTTTCTCGATGAGCAACTCGATCAGTTGTGCTACAGGAGTGCCTGCACTAGCGGCTTGTCGCACCGCCTCGACAGCTTCGACGAGCTCCTTGAGGCCCTTCTTCGTGCCTGGTTTGATGCCTGGATTCTTGCCGCCTTGCACAACTCGCTCGACGAGCTCCATCGGCTTGCAGCCCTCCGACTTGGCCATGTTGAGGAGATCGGTCACGCTCTTCTCGCCGATCCCTCGTTTGGGCACGTTGACGACGCGGATGAACGCCGGCGTAAAGCCCGGATTGTCTGCAAGCGCCAGATAGGCGAGCAAGTCCTTGACCTCCATTCGGTCAAAGAACTTGTGTCCGCCCATCATCCTCGAGTCGATGCCTCGAGACTGCAACTCTGCTTCGATCGCACGCGACAGATAGTTGAATCGAAGCAGGATGACAAAATCATTGTAGTCGAGCATGCCTCCAGAATGAGCCACCAGACGCTTGACTTCGGACGCGATGTATGCTGCTTCAAGCTGCGCCGATCCATGGCACTTGAGCACCACAGGCAAGCCACGCGGGTGCGAGGTGTAGAGATCCTTGTCAACACGCGAAGTATCCTGCTGTACCACTTTGAGTGCAAGCTCGAGAATCGCACCCGTACTTCGATAGTTTTCCTCGAGACGAGCCTGCTGCGTGCCCTTGAACTCCTTGGTCATCTTGTCGAGGTTTCCGATCTCTGCGCTACGCCAGCCATAGATGCTCTGGTCTGGATCGCCGACGATGCTGACAGCCTGTGATGCGGTTGCCACGAGCCGCATGAGCTCGTACTGTGTGATGTTGGTGTCCTGGAACTCGTCGACGAGCACATGTCGGATGTTGCGCACCACTTGGTTTTGCTGACGAAAGAGTTGGACTCCGTAGACGAGCAGATCGTCAAAGTCCAATGCGTTGGCATCGACGAGCTGCTGCTGATACATAAAGTAGATGTCCGAGATGGCCTTTTTGAATGGTGCTGTTCCCGTAAATAGTCTGCCGATGGCAGCTCTCCTCGCCTCGCCTTTTGCTGCCTCTTGCTGTGCCAGCTGCCTGTACCTGACCGGGTCGATCTCCTTGGCCTTTGCTTTTGAAATCTCAGACATGGCTTGCTCCGGTTTGATCGATAAGTGCTCCTTGTCGAGTTCAGCCTTGAGCTCCTTGAGAATGGCCTTGAACATTCGCTTTGCGTCGTCCGAGTCAATGATGGTGAAGTTGTTGGGTAGAGAGATGAGCCGGCCGTACTTGCGCAAATACCGAGCGCAGACCGAGTGGAAGGTTCCGATGACGAGGTTGTCGACTCGCTCCTTCCCGATGAGTTTGACGAGACGCATCTTCATCTCGTTGGCGGCCTTGTTGGTGAAGGTGACGACCAAGATGTCTTCGGGTTTGAGCTGGTTGGCGGGGTCGAGGATGAGCCATGCGACTCGGGAGGTGAGCACGCGCGTCTTGCCAGAGCCTGGTCCTGCTAGGATCTGGAGGCATGACGTCGGTGGGTGAGTGGCTGCAGCGTATTGTGACTCGGAGAGCGACTCGAGGTAGGCTGGTACCTTTCGCTGGACACTGGAGCTCGAAGCGTCATTGTTGTCTTGCTGCTGCTTGGAGTTGGAAGTGGTGGCGGTGGAAGTAGTGGCGCCAGGAGCCATCGTATCGATTCTTCCTTGGCAGCCGCCTATGTCAGGCTGCGCTCGGTCGACTCCTCCAAGAGCACGTCGGTGAAGCCGTCAAAGGATGACGTTGCTTCGGAAGCTGCCCGATGTGGCGAGAAGAACACTGAAATTGAAATGGTATCGCAAAATGGTCGAATGTGACGTCGTTGCTCTGATTTGCTTGCCTTTGCACGCCTGCCCGAGATGCCGATGGGAGCCGGGGGAGGAATGGTGGGAAGAAAGTGAAAGGTAAGCTGAGTTGGAAGTGTGAGTGTATGCCCAAGGCACAAGCGAAGGTTGTCTGTCACTCTTCTGATCATCAAGTGCAAATTCCAAGAGAGCGGTGTGCTGCCTTTCATTTTTCTTCCTCCACCTCTCCAGTCGGACTCAGCCTTTTTTCTTTGGCTCAGGTGTTGGTCTCTCAAAGCGCGTTCCTGCTTCTGAACGCGTTGCGTGCACTTTAACCGTAGCTGCTTTCAGGCTTTCAGACTTTGCTGACAGGATGTGACTGATGATGACTTGACTATGGTGTTGCCTCTCCGGCGCGGGAGAGCAGCGACTAGAGTCTCGAGCCGCGTCGGTCCCGACGTGGGACCAGAGCTGCAGTTTCAGTGTGGGAAACGGTGGCACGTAGGGGTATTGAGAGAGACCAACCCACACTAGGACACGCGTCAACTTGAATCGTTACAATTGTCCTGGTGGCGCCTAGGTGGGTTTTGAACGGTGTCGGGTGGTGCTCACTTCATCTCAAGCAAGGACAAATGTGTGAGCCCACTTTACCCACTTACACCTGTGCATGTCTCCACCCGGACCACACAGTGACCACGGTACATCGTGAGCCTGATGAGGTCTCGCACAGCCCCCTCTGCCATCGCTTGCCACGTCGGATGGTACATAAGGCCTCGACTTCCAGCCCTTTCTCGTCAGCCACAAGACACACACATCATCTCGCTTCCCTCTTCCTCAAGACCTCAACATCCCATTTTTAAAGAATGAAGGCCATCACTATCGCCCTCCTCCCTCTCGTCCTCGCCGCCGTCTCGTGCGCCGCTGCCGCTATTGGCGGCCCCAACGAGGAATACATCGCCGTCGAAGACGGTCCCAAGACTCAATCTTACTTTGTCAAGTACCAACAAACCAAAGAGGACGGTACCAACGAGCAACATGGTGGTCTCGGAAACTCGGTCTCGGGCTACTTCCCTCAAATGTCGCGCGAGAAGATCGGCCTCGGCTGCGGTGTCAACTGGAAGAACGGCCAGCTCCACGCTGGTTTCGACGGAGGTGACAAGGACAACGGTGTTGGTGGTGGATTCGATTGGACTCCCGAGGGCCTCAGCGGTATCGTGGGCCTTCACTTCAAGGACACCAAGATCAACTTGAACGTGACGATCACGCAGCAGAACGAGGTGCTGTTCAACGTCAACGGTCAGGAGCTGGATTGGGAGAGGGTGCTGCAGCAGGTCAAGCCTGAACGCCCGCATCTGTACCCTGGTGAGAAGAACCCGGGACCAGGTGGAAAGACTACCTCTGGTCCTGCAGGAAGTACTACTGGGTATATCACCCCGACTTCCTCTGGTCCTGATCACATCCTGCCTGCTGTTGCGGCCTAGATCGCTGTCGCAGGAAAGTTCTCGGCTTCGACACTTCAGGGCTGACTCTACAGCTACCTATTTTGACGTCTTCCTTCTCAATGTTTGTCCTCTTGCCAACATGCTCTGCAGAACGTTGCTCTTGCAATTGCACTCTGACAGAATGTCGCTCTCACCGAAGAAACTGTGAAAATTTCACTGCTCGATACAATGTCGTTACTGAGAGTCAAAGCATGAGCAGATTGATGGGATAGAAACGATCCTATGAGTGTTTGCAGCCAGATCATATACTGATAAAATTCTGTTCAGTGGAAGCGAAGAGAAGAGGATGCTGGCCACACAAGACAAACGAGAACTCAAATCAAATTGCAAACGAAACCAAAAGACACGAAAGCGACAGGGGCACTATCTACACCTCGACCACTTTTACTCGACTTTGACTGCAGCACCACCTCCATCTGCGCTGGCCGTCAATGTTGATCCCCCTCCCGCCGTGTCACCGCTGCCAGCAGCCGTTGTGGTGCCGGCAGTCGTGTCGCCGCTGACGCCGGCGGTGGTGGCTGTGTTGCTGGTTGCAGTAGTTGTGTCGGCGCCTCCAGCAGTAGTCGCTGTGTTTGTTGCGGCAGTAGTCGTGTCACTACCGGCAGTAACGGCGCTGCCAGTGCTGGTATCGGGAGCAGTAGCAGTCGTCGCTCCACCACCGGTGGTAGCCGCGCCTCCTGTAGCAGTACCGTCAGCGGGGGCCGCCGGGGCAGCGCTGGCAGGTGTCACTGCAGCAGCAGCACCAGCAGCAGCAGCTGGCGCAGCACCATTCGCCGGAGCCACTGCCGGAGCCTTTGCCGCCGCCACCGGACCCACCGCCACACCATGCCAGCTCGGCACGCCCGCAGCATCGCCCCTCACCTTCCCATCCTTATCGTAGATCATCCCTTTCCACGTCACCCCCGCCCTCGCCATCTTCGCCTCCTGATCCTGGATCAACTTGGCCGTGTGCGCCCTCAACATCTCCCGACTCTGCTTGTAGTACTCGGCGTTGATCTGCGAGTTGTAGTACGACTTTTGCAGGTTGTACGTGGTCACGATGCCAAGGATGGACAGCATCGTGGGGACGGCGAGGAGGGAGCCGTAGAAGCCCATGTATTCGATGTCGCCGGGCAGGCCGGGGATGCCTCGCTTGTCGAGGGTTGCATCGTAGGGCTGCTGGTGGGGGGATGAGGAGGCGTGGCGGTTTGAACGACGACGGTAACGCTTCGAGGAGGAGCGAGAAGAGGAGGGACGGAGGTTGGATGCAGAGGAAAGGGACGATAAAACGAGTGTAAAGAGCAAGAAAAGGAAAGCGAAACGACCGATACGAGCCATCTTGGGAAGAGGTTGGCTAGGATACCATGAAGGTGGTATCGATGGTACTTATCTCGAGGATGAAATGAGTGAAGGAGTGAGTAGTTGGTGGTGGTAGATCGACAAGTCGTCTTGAAGAAGCGACATCGCCAGCTAGACTCCTTCAAGTGGGACCTTTTTCAAGCTTCAGCCCACATTTCATGTCTCGAATTCATGGCAACACCATTCAGCCAAACACAATGAGCCACGCATGACTGACTTCATCTCAAGTTTGTGCGAGGGCGCCAATCAGTTGCCGTTCGCCATACCAGGACGGTGGTTTGGATCACGCGTGTGATTACGCGTACGAGCCATTGGTGGCTTTACCACGCTGCGGGATAAGGGTCACGTTGTGCGATCAGATGGAGATACACTAGCGCTATTCATCGAGGCAATTGATGTGCGATCACGCATGCGGATCATTAGTGGGTTGCCACACTGGGTACTGTAGGGTCACGTTGTGCAATCATATGGCATGCATCGTCCCACCTAAGGCTCAGCGTCGATGGCATCCGGGACCTACGGGACGCTCCTGCACTCCGGTAGCAAAGTACTCTGCATATATAGGCTTTCAGTTTGGACTTTTGCAAGCTTCAACCTAAGCCTATCGTATCCCTCTTCAGCATGCTCTGCCTCCTCTTCTTCCTCTATCACCTCTGCTTCTCGGCCCTCGCCTCCGTCCCAGCCGACGCATTCTTCAACCCCTCATCCCTCGACATAGCCTCTCACCTCTACGCCATCCGTCACGCCTCCGACCTGACCCACCTTCTCTCCCTACGTCCCCACTACATCACTTCTGTCAACGCCGATTTCGATTCCATCTTTCACCACGCCCTCCTTCACACTTCCAACCCAGACGCTCGATACATCGCAGACTGTCGTCACACATTTGCCGCCGGAAACTGTCTGCTCATCACACCGTATATATACCACGGTGAAAAAGTTCTCATGACATTGATAGCGCAATACGGTCACGTCGTAAAACCGATCGCGATAGTTCATCTGGAGGAGGGCGATCCAGATCACATCTGGGACGGGATCAAAGACTATATGGCAAGAGAGAGTAAGGAGAGCTTAGAACAAAATAGAAGACCGGGCCAGTTTATCTTTCCAGACTTGGACGATATGTAAGCTTCAAAAAGGTACACCTTCCGTGTCCTTCTACAACCTCGAGCTTAGCTTCGATCCGCTCGTATCAGGCGTCGCACACACATAGTACAGCCCCACAGCCAATATTGAAATGAGAAAGCAACGCCTGAAAACTTTGAGCGTCAAATGTTTTGTCTTTGTGCAGACACTGTATTTTTGTTTGAATGGATGCGGCGAGATCGGTGTTCGAAGACGTTCCGAATGAAAAAGAGATGATGCAGTGTGTTGGCTAAGTACAATGTGAAGTGCGAAGACATGGGTGAACTGTATTAGAGTGTTAGACGGGCTGAGCGAAAGCCTGCGGTGGGATTGCGTTGCTCGCCTTCAAGTTTTGGAAGTTGGTGAAAGCCAGATTGTAGTCCCAGCCATTCTCCTGCAAACACTGCACCGCGAAGGGGTAGATGAGACCAGTCTGAGCAGCGAGTTGCAGAGACATGGCGTGTTGCTGCTCGTTGATGCCTGCAGCTGGAGCCTGATTTTGCAGATGAGGTGGCAGCGCGGCGGCGCCACCAGCCACTGGAGGTGCTGCGGGGCCCTGTGCAGCTGTTGGAGGCATGCCGGGAGCTTGACCAGGTAGCTGCTGTGCTGCTGCTGCTGCTCGCAAAGCCTGTGCTTGTTCCGCTGTCACTTCGCCCGTGGGCAGGCTATCAGGCGCCCAAGCAGAAGGGCTCGAGTAATGACGCACGACCAACTGATCCGATAGGATGACGCAAGGCCAGCCAGCAGCGGCAGCAGGGCTGTCGGGTGGCACGGGCGCCACTGCGAAGATTCGATCGAAAGAGCGGATACCTTGACTGGGCGCCTCGGCATACTCGCCGTGCACGTTGATGTAGAGCAGCGCCTCGGGACGCTCTTCGCCCTTGAGCCTCGCGCCAATCACATTGTTGGGAAGCACCCAGGCATCGACGACAAATTTGGAAGCGTCGTTGAGAGGATGCGATGTCTTGGGCAGCTTTCGAAGATACGCGAGAATGTTGCCGACACCGTGGTGCAGAGCCATGTGACGGTTCTTTGGGGTGTGGACGCGCATCAGGTTGCGATTGCCAATGTCCTGGTATCGATCGAAGCTGAGCTCCTTCTGGTGGGGCATGGTGTGCAGGAATCCAGCCGCACGAGCTCTGGGTGGAGGAACGACGTTGAGACAGAATGAGAATTGCGCCAGAGGAGCATACGCCTCGCTGAGCTGGTTTCGATCCGAGTCGTAGAGGGTGAAGAACTTGGAGAGGAAGTTGGGCATGATGGCGCCAGCCTCGGCATCGACAAAGCCTGGCTTGTTTGGCACCGGAAAGTTGCGCAGAGGAACTTGTGCGGCGTCGGCATCGACCTTTTTCGACTTGCCTGAAGTGGGCAAGTTGGCAAAGCCAGACTCTGTGGGTGTGACTGGCTTCTGATCGAGCATCGTCAGTTGACGAAACTTGGAGAGAACCTCGCGTCGATAGCCTTCCTCGTTGCCTGCCGCAATGGCACTCGCGTGAAGAGGATTGCCCGTAAGCAGCAGCTCCTTGAGGTTGGTGAGCTTGGTTTTCCTCGAGGCAAAAGTATCAAGATCCTTGGTCCACTTGAGCTCGTTTCCTTCGAGAGACAGATTCTGGAGGTTGGGGAAGTAAGCGGGCAATGAGCTGACGGGACCCAAGTTGCGCAAGCTGTTGTTGGCCAGCGAGATCGTGACTACGTCTGGGTATGTTTCTGAGCAGAGCTTCCAAATGACGTTGCCGATTTCTTTAGGTGCACCACCGGCGCCTGGAGGCTTGACGCCCTCGGCTTGGAGGATAGGGTCCGCGCGCATGTTCTGTTGAGAAGAAGTTGGGATGAGTGGATTAGTCGAATGTTGATTGTCGAAATGGTATGTGGGAGGATTGGATGTACGTACTTCGAGATTCAAGAACTTGGCCTGGGGATTCCACCGTGATTCGAGGAAGCGCTTGATGAGTGAAATCACATTTTGAGTTTTGGGCATGTCGTTGCCGGAAAAGACGATACCGCCGCCACCAGGTATACGGCCGCCTCCTTGCGCTTTTGAAGAAGAGATGCTCTTGAGGACAGATGCTGTGTTGCCAGCACGGAGTCCATCGTTGACATTGATGGCGGCTTTCTTGCCCTTCGCTGGAGGGCGGTTGCCGAGTGGATTGGCACGTTGGCGTGCCATACGTCCTCGGAGTGAGTTTGCAGGGCCAGTCTATAGCGAGAATGAGAGGGTGGGCGTCGAGTGCGGATACATGCAGGGATATGAGATCAGCTTGTTGTTACTAGTCGGACGTTGTGGGATTCTTAGGTTGCAATTGGATGCTTCCAGATTCGAGAAGGCTTCGACCGCGAGCTGTGTGCGCAGTTCAGGCGAAGATCTTGCTGCTGGAAGGCGACCGTCTTGCTTTAAGGGATGGTGACGATGGTCGGATGACTTACGGGAATGGACGGATCTGCTCCGCCGTTTCGTTGACCTTTCTTGCCGGCTCCTCCTCCACCGCCTCTGCTCCTACTTGGACCTGCAGCGTCGCGCATGCCGACGTCTCCATCCACTACGAGACCAGCGCTACGCAATGCAGCGCCAGCAATGGTATGGCCACCGCGTCCACCGCCTCTGCGAGACATGCTGTGAGTCTTTAAAGTTAGGGGTGACTAGGGGTTGCGCTGCGAGGCGTGCGACAAGAAACGAAGCAAGGTGTGATTCGGTGGTATGAACGAGAGTGATGGACCAAGAGCAATGAGCGTGAAAAGGTGTATTTGGTAGTAGAAGCGATTCGAGAAGGAGATAGATCGAGAGGATGCAGGTGTGGTTGAGATGGCGCTAGCTGTGCACGGTGTTTGACGTCAAATGGACCGAGTTTGATCGCCGATGGACAGAAGTGCTCGAAGTAGAAGATATGGAAGGTATGCAGTCGCTACGACTTTCGAGGATGACGTTGCTGCTGAGCGGGTCGTTGTAGGGATGATGGTGGTGGTCGCGAGTCGAGATGTAGATGCGGATGAAGAAAGGCCAAGTGAATAACAAACAGAAACTCGGAGTTCGGTCCTTTTTTTGGCTTAGGCTCAGTTTTTTTTTTCAGGGCTGCAGAGCGCCTTTTTTGGCCTTCTTTTTGCGACCGTGATTTTTAGTCTTCCTTTTTTTCGGCGTCGCTGCTCCACATCTCTCAGACCAAAGCGGCATCTGTACCGTAGAGGTCTCACGACAACGGCATTCAAAGTGGTCCAAGTCGTCAGAGCGCAATGAGGAAGCATGCAGACCACCACTTCGGAAAGATGAACCAGAGGATATATGATTGAAAGACTAGTGTACAATGAAGAAGGGCGACGAACGAATCTGAGCGTAGCGTGAGAAAGCGACCAAGTTCATTTGGTAAAGATGCTGACAACGTCGTCGGCTGCGACAACATGATTGAGGCCGACTTTCTGGGAAGTGGGGAACTTGCTGCTCTTGCCATACACCAAAGCATACTTGAACTTTTCGGCCAGCGCTCGGTGAACTTGGTGACAGACGTGTTCGATGGTGGCACCCTTTCGCACCACCAATGGATCCGAGAGATCGGGTCGCTCTCCTCGCTTCTTGGTGTAGATGCGGTTGATGCCGAGCTTGTCCCACATGATGTCCTTGAGATAATCAATGTTGAGATCCTTTTCGACCGAGATGACGACCGAGTTGGGCTGCCTTGCGAGTTTGTCCATCTGCTCCATGCTGATCGAGTCGATCTTGTTGTAGACATAGAGGCAAGGGACGTAGTTACGGTTACCGAGAACGACATCGATGAATTCGTCGACAGTGATGTCTTCTCGGAGCATGACATCGACATTGTGCATCTTGTATCCTTGCAAGATGGAACGAATCATCTTCTCGTCGATCTTGGTGAGTGTCAAACCCATGGCCTTGGTGATGACGATACCACCGGTGTTTTTCTTGCGCAGGACTACGTCGGGCTTGTTCTTGTTGAGACGGATACCGACAGCCTCGAGTTCCTTTTCGAGAAGTGCACGATGCGTATCGGGTTTGGTGGCGTCCAACATGATGATGATCATATCTGCTGTCTTGGCTACAGCGACGACCTGACGACCACGACCTTTACCCTCGGAAGCGCCTTCGATGATACCTGGCAAGTCGAGGATCTGGATCTTTGCGCCTTCGTATTCGAGCACACCGGGCTGACATGTGAGGGTTGTGAACTCGTAGGCAGCTGCCTCCGACTTGGTATCTGTGACTTTGGAGAGGAAACTCGACTTTCCGACCGAGGGAAAACCAATGAGAGCGACACGAGCATCTCCGGACTTCATCACATCGAAGCCCTCGCCTGGCTTGCCTGACTTTTTCTGAGGCTCGAGAAGCTCATGTCGGAGCTTTGCAATCTTGGCACGGAGCTGACCAAGATGATATCTGTGGGAGCGAGCAGAGGAGAGAATGTCAGTAAGATGCGAACACGCTACTTGGAGCAAGGAAGGGACTTACTCTGTGGCCTTGTTCTTCTGGGTCCTGGCGACCTCATCCTCGAGCTCCTTGATCTTTTCGACGACACCCATGGCTGCGAGGCGAACTTGCGTTGAATACCGCTGATAAGTGTCGGATCGACGTTTGTGTGTGTGAGAGAGAGAGAGACGGAGGCTAAATGTCGAGAGAAACAGTTGCGCATGAGTGCACTGAGCAATTCATTCCAAATCGCCGATTTTGAAACGCGCATTCGGAAGTCGGGAATTGAGGAGGACCACCGCGCTGTTAGACCGCAACGCCGTGAGTGCCTCAATCGCTGAAAAGGTGTATCGGCCCGACACAGCCTCTTGCCTGAGGCACGCAAACCTTGATTCGGCCAAGGTGGCTGCTCGTGTGGTGAGCTGCAGGGACGAAGAGTGGTAACTTGCCGGCGGTGACAGGCAAATCAACAAACAGATTGATCACAAGGCGCAAAGGTTGAAAGCTTGATGAGAGAGAGCAACACTTTGAGGGGTCTAGAGCGCGTCGAAAAAAAAGAGAGGAAACCGAGGGCAGTTTAGCAGAGAAAAGTGTTGTTTTGGGCTGAGTTGATCAATCGAACCAACACTCTCTGAGCATTTGCTCGCCCTTTCCTCTCTCTTGAGCGGCACACGCACACGGACACACACCGACACACACACTCAACACACCCTAAACAAACAACACACATCGCTTACCGCTGTCCCTCCTTTTCTCTCCCTGATCGCTCTTTTTTGATTGTCCGCAGCCCTCTTTATCTACGCTCGCTACCTCTGTCCTATCCCTTCCACCCATCTCTCTCTCTCTCTCTCTCTCCCCCTCATCGACGTTCCCGCTCGCCGTGGATGTCGCGCATCCCTCTTCCCGTTCGTCAAGAGGATCAATCTCCCACTCCCTTGCAAACTTCCACCAACTTACCACGCTCCACCTCCGTATCCAACATGAGCACCACGAGCAGCTTCCGTGATGCCACCGACACGCGAAAGCGTCAGTCCAAACGAGACGAAGCCATCCGCAAGAAGATCGAGGGCGAACTTCAACGCAAGTCGGGTAAACCCTCGACGCCCATCTCGTCTCGTCGAAACAAGCGCACTGCTAGGCCTCCCGCTGCTGCCGCCGGAACTGTGTCGGCGCTTCGTCCTTTGCCGGCGCTGACTGTGCCGCAGTCAATCAGCGTCGCCGATGCCAGTCAGCTCTGTGCTGCCAAGCGTACCGATTGTGTGTTGGTCGTCGATGAAGAGGAGCACCTCGCCGGTATCTTCACCGCCAAGGATCTGGCTTTCCGCGTCGTCTCTGCTGGTCTGGACGCGCGAAACACGCCCGTCTCCGCCATCATGACTCGCTCGCCCATGGTCACCCGCGACACCACGTCGGCTACCGAAGCGCTCAACACCATGGTCACTCGTGGCTTCCGTCACTTGCCCGTCTGCAACGAGGACGGCGATGTCGTTGGTCTGCTCGATATCGCCAAAGTGTTTTACGAAGCACTTGAAAAACTCGAGCGTGCCCACGGATCGTCGCAGAAGCTCTACAACGCGCTCGAAGGTGTACAGAGCGAGTGGGGCGGCTCGGCCGGCCCCCAGCAAGCCATGTTGCAATACATCGAAGCTCTGCGACAAAAGATGAGCATCCCCGATCTTTCTTCCATCTTGGACTCTCGAACCCTCCCCTGCTGTGTCGGTGTCCGAACCACCGTCCGCGAAGCCGCACGACTCATGAAGGAGCACCACACCACCGCCGTCTGCGTCATGGAGTCTACTGGATCCGGTCCGGGCAACGGCCAGATCGGAGGCGGTGGAGCCGTGACTGGCAAGATCGCCGGTATTTTCACCTCCAAGGACGTCGTCCTGCGTGTCATCGCCGCTGGCCTCGACCCCAAAACCTGCTCAGTGGTCCGCGTCATGACGCCTCACCCCGACACCGCGCCTCCTTCGCTGACAATCCAAGAAGCGCTCCGAAAGATGCACGACGGCCGATACCTCAACTTGCCCGTCGTCGACGTGGACAGCCGCCTCGTCGGTGTGGTGGACGTGCTCAAGCTCACCTACGCCACCTTGGAGCAGATCAACAGCATGAACGATGAACAGGCCGGTGGCGACGGTGCTGCCGGCGGACCCATGTGGAACCGCTTCTGGAACTCTTTCGGACAGTCCAACTCGATCGCGGGTGATGATGAGTCGATCGTCTCTGGCAGCATGCGCCAGTCGGAGAGCCAGTTCGAGCCTCCCACGCCGAGCAAATTGGGTGGTGGAGGCATTGCCGATATCTCTTCGGATCTGCATCCCAACGACTCGGCCAGTGCGGTGGGTCATCAGGTGAACGGCGATGATGGAGCGAGTGCTGTTGGTGTCCCCTCTTCCGCTGCTGTTGAGGCTGATGATGGAACGTATCTGTTCAAGTTCGTCACTCCTTCGGGCAGGACACACCGCTTCCAAGCGCGTTACGACAGCTACGAGACGATCCGCGAGATTGTCTGCATCAAACTAGGTGGCGATCCGTTCTTCGAGCCTGTCCCTGCTTCGACTCCGGCGTACGAGATTGGAGAACCGAACGGCGATGGTGCACCGCTTTCGCCGCCCGCTACCGCCAGCAACGAAGTGCCCGACCCGAACGACTTCCAACTCGCGTACACAGACGACGAGGACGACGTAGTCCTTATCACTGCCGATGGCGACGTGCAGGATGCGGTCAAGGTAGCGCGTAAGCAGGGGCGGGATCGTGTGGTGCTTCTGTTGCAAGGCGGGCGTGGATGGGAGGATGCGTCGGCACGAGCGGCCGCAGCGGCGTCGACCTCGACGTCGGGTTTGGCAGCGAGGAAACGACAGCAGGCGAGGGAGAACGCAGAAGCCCAGCTGCAGAGCGTCAAGGAGGAAGAGGAGAAGGAGGGCGTAGAAGACGAGGTCAAGCCGAAAAAGTCGACCAGGAAGGCGGGCGACGAAGAGCTGCTCTTTGGCGTGCTGCCGAAAGATTTGGCGCTGCCGGCGGCGATCGGGTTTCTGGGCGTCGCGGTGTTGGCGGCTGTTGCTGTGACCAAGAGTGGGCAGAGTCATTAAGAGTCCGCGGGCGGGTAGAAATGAGACGATTTCAGAATGTTTTGCAGCGATCAGCTCGAGTGTGTGCGAGGAGCAAGAGTGTGTGTGACATTAAACAATACAACTAAAGATACAAGGCAAAAGGTATTAAAGCAAAAAAAAGTGTTCCAAGACAGAGCAAAGTTACGGCCAGTGACGAGCGCCGTCAGAAGCCGACGCTGGAGGAGGAATGTACGCTCCAGCCGCTGCTCCGACCTGCACGGGCGGCAGCGCACCCCCATCCGCCAGCACCCTCGTCGCATTCGGCGGGCCCTCGACGGGCGCTGGCGGCCCGCCCACCAACGCCGCTTGCGAAAAGACCCAGTCCCAGAGCCCGTTTTCCAACTCGCCACCGACCGCTGCGCCGTTGACCGCCCTGGTCGGCTCCTGCCACGGGCGCAGGCTGTGTTCGTACGGCCTGCTCTGGTACGCCTCCTCCTCGTCGACGCCTATCCAACCCATCGGGTCGGTCACGTCGAGCGCTACGTTTCCCCAACCGCCCGCGAACGCCGGTACTACGCTCTCATCCGGCGTGCTCTCCCACACCCTTCCCTCAGCGGGTGACATCTGGGCGACGATCCTCCTCGTCAGCGCCGCCAAATCGGGCTTACCACCCTTCGCCTCCTCTTCGAGCAACATCTCGATGATTTTGCTACCAACATCGCTCCCCGGCGTCTCCCTCATCGTCACCAGCGCGCCCTCCACCACCCCCCTCCTCCTCCTCCTCACCTCGTCATCCAACGCCTCGCCCGCATCCAACAGCAGCGAAATGGTCAGCGTCAACGTGGCCCCAAACAGATGCAGGAAGTTGACCCAAAACCCATCGATCACCGGACAGACGCTCCGCAGCAGCTTCTGCGTCGACACGATCTGCTCGGCCAGCAACGTACACGTCGCCCTCTCGCTATAACTCGCCAGACTCTTCCGGTTCAGCTTGAGCAGCACATCAAACGCCTGCTGGTGCAGCAGACACCGCTGAACCGCGAGCACCCCGGGCCGCATCTCGGCACTGTTCAACCGATAGAACGGCGGCAAGTCCCCCAAAAACGTCTCCAACTTGACATGCAGCAGCTTCTGGTTGTTCGGCGAGATCACGTCGTACGCCCCACCCAACGTGCTCTGCTCGTTGCGCAGATCGATGCTCTCCCGGATGATGTTGGCCAGCTCGATCTGACACAGCGTGTAGCTCGTCTCGCACCACTCGTCGCGGCTGATCTCGTCGGTCCTCCCCTCGGCGAGGCGCGCATCGGTGGTGTGGAGCGGCTTCCTCGTCGTCATCTGCGACGGATGGATCGTATACGCTCCCTCCCGCTGCGCCGAACACCAATCCTTGACGACGAGATACCACCAGATCCGCACCCCGCTCTCCACCTGCACGATCTCCTCCCCACCTCCTGGCCTCGCCTCCCCCAACCGATGCAACCCCATATCCAGCGCCGTCTGGATCGAGATCCTCAACAACATGCGCAGGTAGCTCGGCGAATCCCTCCCATCCAAGATCATCAAGATCGCCGTCTGGATCGCCACCAACGAACCCAAGCTGAAATTGCGCTCCACCGCCAACGCGCGCTTGGCCAAGTTCAACCACTGCAGCGACACGTCGTCGCCGCGGTTCTTGAGCGCGTTGATGGCGACAAACTCGGGCGTCGTGTCGTCGGTAAACATGCTGCCCTTCCACGGGTAGAACCGCAGCCCCAGCCGCAGGATCATCAGGTAGCGCGCCAGGTCGTACATGTCCAACGGCGACGTCAGCAGCTCCTCGACCGTGCTCGCCGTGAAGAAGTCGATGTCGCTCTGGACGCTCGGCATGTGCAGGATCCTGCCCACCAGGTTGTGGCACCGCAGATTGAACGTCGCGATCAGCGCATCCACCAGGTGCTTCTCGGGCAACAGCCGCTTGGCGAGCATCAGGATCTCGATGCGCTCGTTGAGCGCTGCGGGCGCCGTAAAGTACGCATTCGGCGCCGCCTTGCGGATCGGAGCATCGACGACGCTGTTGATCTGCTTGTTCATCGCCTTACCGTGCCCCGGCTCGCTCACCCTCGGATCGCTCGCCGCGAGCTTCTCGAGCACGCTCAGCGACGCCTCGGTCTCACCCGGCTCTTCGTCTTCGCTGTCGAACGAGGGCGCTGCGGGGCTGTACCGGTCGCGGCTGTGGCTGCCGTAGCCGAGCTCGCTAGGCCCCGTGGTCGCCGACCCGCGCGAGCTGGTGCCCAGCTTGTGCGACGACAGCGCCGGCTTGTCCCGACGTTGCACGCTCGACGCGGGCGACGAGGGCTGCGACGTGTTGTCGCGCCGAGCGGCGAGCGTCTCTTCGAGCTCCTTGACGCGTTTGCGAAGCGAGGCGAGCTCGTCGTCCGGTTTGCTCTCGGAGGACGAGGTGGGCGCCAGTTTGGGTCGTTTGCGGCCTCGGGGTACGCGCGAGTCTTTGCGGCAGTCGTCGTGGACGCCCTTGGCGATGCACTGGTTGCAGGGGAGGTTGGTGTCGCACTTGAGCTTCTTCTGACGGCAGCGGGAGCAGGAGGGTGTGAAGCGGTGGATGTTGGCGAGTTGGAGCTGCTGTTCCGGCACGAGCTGGTGCATGGGTCGCTGAACGGAGGGAGGTAGGCTGGTCGACGATGTCGACTGCTGCTGCTGCTGCTGTTGGAATGGCGCATTGTAGAGCGCAGATGTGGGTGTGGGCGGGAGAGCGTCTATCGAGCGAGGATGGGATGAGTAGTAGTCAGGATGCGTCGAGTGGTGGTGCGATGCTCGGCGCTGGTCGTGCGGGTGCGGATGGGCATGGTGTGACTGAGGCGGCAAGTGATGCGGTTGTGGGTCATAGTACATTCGACGCGTGGGAGACGAGAGCAGCCGATCGGACATGCTGGTGTGTATAGGCGCGACCGGCGCTACTGGACGATGGGACATGCCCGGCGAAGGCATCCTTTCTAGGCGGTTGGTGAGTGCATGGGAGGCGGGCGAGTTTGGGTGCCTACAAAAGGAAGCTGTTCGCGCAGGCGGGGCTTAATATAGAAGAAAGATGGAAGATAAGAAGCACGAAAATCGAGCAAAGGGTATAGGAAGCAATTGATGAAAGAGGGGCGAGGTAAACGGTGATGGAGGTGACGATGGTGTCGGTGACGACGATTTGACGACGAAAGAATCAGGAATTGTGAGCAGCGGTTCAAGACTCTCTCTGTCTGGCACCCGCCAATTCGGGTTAGATCTGAATGGCGTGAGCCGGGTGTGCGTTGCTCTGCTGCCGAACGCTGTGGCTGTCGCTGCTCTCGTGCGCTGCATAAATCCAAATCTTGGGGAAAAAGAGAGTTCTATTTTGCAGCGGCAGCCACAGCAGCAGCCAAGCCAAAAGCCAAAGGCAGCGTCACGCAGCAGCTGCACAGCTGCACAGTGCCACTTTCTTTTTTCTGAAACCAAAAGACAGACCTCCTTGCCGAAACCGAAAAACGACCAAAAAAAAAAGGTCAACGGAGTCCAGAACCTTTTCTGCATCGCAACCCAAAACCAATCGGGTTTCAAATTGCTCAATTCGAAGGCGTAGGTAAGCGATCGCAAATCCGTCACAACACAGTGCCTACGATTTCGATCCTTGGCGAGCGACATCCCGAGAGAACGGAACAGTTCGCGGAGAGAGAGAGTGCGAACAAAGGGAAAGGACAAAGGGCGAAGATGTTCGAGAGTGACACCTCATCGCATCGTGTTTCTAACCAGTTCCGAGACGGCACCGACTAATTGGGTTGCTGCAGCAGAGAACTTGAGTGCAAAAGAGAATCTGTGAAAATCATGCGGCGTGCATATTCGCTTGCAAGTCAGCTGGATTGACGCTCTGTTCTTCCCGAACGTACAGAGTGCTGGGTCTGCGCTCTCAAGCCGAGCCACCCTTTGCTGCTATCGTGTCATTGAGTCTCTTGTTTCTGCTGCACGTCTCAATTTTTTTAAGCTCTTAGCGTGGCTTGTGGGTGCGTGCCTGCAGCGTGTGTCCTGCAGAACACCCTCTCTCTCTCTCAGTTAACTAGCGTGCATCTTCAAAAGGTCCGAATCCGTGGCACTCCGCATCCGTTTCGATCGTCGGTGCTGATAGGCACGACGTCTGCCGAGCGCCTGTAGGATGACCATGTGAATTCGCTTCTTTGGTTCTATTGTTTGTCGGAGTCAAGCTTGAGAGGGCGCCGCCACCTTTTTCCTCGGATCACGCAGCCGACCCGCAAATTCGGTTAGCCGGATGGCTGTTCGAACAGGTTGCAAAGAAGAAAAAAAGCAGAGAATGTGAGTCAGCATTGCTTCATCGACACCTTGGTCAAAAGGTCATGTTGCGCCCTTTTGGGTGGATGATATTTGGTCCCTCGCGATCGTGATGACTGATGATATGATATCAAGGCCACCAAGGCTACTCAGCATGGCTACAGCACAAGACAACATAAGAGAGAGGGAGCACCGGTCGAAGATGAGGAGGCCAACTTGAACCACAAACACCATCCACACACCCCTTCAAAGAAAAACTACGACAAACATGGTCAACCGCTTCGCCCCCATCGACGCGATCCACCAGGCTCTGCACGCCTACCACGTCGTCGCCGACGCGCGCGGCGAGATCGTCCCTTCCGTCCACTACTGCGCCTGCAACCCTTCCGGCGACCACTTCCAGTGCCTCATCTACGACTCGGACCAGCCCGGTGCCAAGCTGATCGGCGTCGAGTACATGATCCCCGAATCCAAGTTCCTCACCTTGCCCGCCGAGGAGAAGAAGTACTGGCACTCGCACGTCTACGAGGTCATGAGCGGCTCGCTCGTGCTCGTCGGTCTGCGCGCCGGGGCCGTAGCCGAGACCGCGGCGAGCGCGATCAAAGCCGCAGAGGACGTCACACGCAAAGTGGCGGGGGAGGGGGCCACCGGAGGCGCGGTACCCGACGCTGCTGAGCTGGCGGCGTTGGACCGGGTGAAAAAGTTGTACGGCAAAGCGATGTAAGTCTTCCGGGTTGTGTGTTGCTGCTTATTATACATAAAAAAATTCATGCTGATACTAATAAAACGGTTTCCAATCGCTCCCTTCTCGGTGCTGGCTTCACCCAAAGTCATCTCTGGCACCCGCCTACCGCAGACGTACCCCTCGGCGCGCCTCGACTCATGATGCCAGTCGATCCCAAATACGACGGCGTTCCTACCGAACACATTGAAGCTCGCGATCTCCACTACGGCATCAACACGGAGCTCAAGAAGCAGCAGAGGCAGGAAAAACTCACCGAGTCGTACGTCCCCAACGACGCCGCCGACCAGTACGTCCGTTCGGGTACCACCCTCCAGTTCGCTGCCGAGGAACGTCCTGTTCGACCCGCTTAGCCCTTTTGTCTCTCTCGCATGAAAACACCTCTCAGTCCGGTCGATCATCTGCATGCAATCCCACTTTTTGTTTCACTCTCTAGCGCGAAAAAATGCAATTCTAAGTGTGGCTGGCAACTCCACCGATCTCGTCGCGAACCAAGCGTTCCTGCAAGTCTCGAATCGCGCCCGTGCTCGCCCCCGCCAGCAGTCCGAGCTGCAACACCCGCACAGCCGACGCTCGCGGCAGCCGATACAGCGCCGTACCCGCTGCAGCCGTCGCCGCTCCGGCGAGCGCTCCGTCGGTCCAGTGGCCTACCACTCGCGGCGTGGCCCACTGCGTCTGGAGCGAGGTGCGTGTCAGCTCCGCGATCCGCTCGGCGAAGCAGAAGCCTGTGGTCCAGAGGCCTAAGCGGACGCCCTGTTTGAGTCCGCCTTTGGCGGCGCCCAGCAGCACTTTGTAGTTTTTGGTCTTCGAGTAGAAGTACCATCCTTGCACCGTGTCCGGTAGGCGGTGCGCGTTTTCGGCCATGAAGACGAGACCGGCTCGCTTGCCGGATGTGAGTGCGCCGGAGACGAGGCCTAGACCGAATGCGGTGGAGGGGAGGACGGGCGATATAGCGAGAACCGAGCGGAAAAACGATCTTGATGAGTCGAGGTTGGCTGCTTCGAGCGGCGAGTGTGCCGTGTACGATCGTGTGGCAGAGATGGAATCGTTCGCCGCCTGTGTATCGACGTTGCCGAACCGTCTTGACACTTCAAAGTCTCGTTCCGTGTCCAGTTGCGTCTTGAGGGTAGACACCCACTCTTCGAAACTCGATGCGTTGCTCAGATCCGTCAGCGCTTGATCCACAGATTTCGGCTCCGCCGCTGCTCCACCCTTCGCACCTGCCCCTGTCAACCCCTCGTCGTCCCCCCGCTGCACGCGCATGTGCGGAGCAGCACCCGACAACGACTCCTCTCCCCTCTGCCTGCTTGGAATCAACCTTGTCATCGCCACCACAAACTCGTCCATCGTCTCCACGCCCAGCGCGTATTTGGTCGCTTCCACCGTTGCGTACGTCGAAAACGTGACGATCGAGGTGGCGATGAAGAACGCTTTGAGCGACAGACCGACGGGCGAGTCGAAGAAGCCCCGAGGTGTGTCGGTGTGCGCATTGGATTCGAGCTCCTGCATCCGGCGTTGTTCTTCTGCGGGCACAGGGGTGGATAGACCGAAAAAGTCGAGCGTCGAGTCCATCTCGCTGTAGTCGATTTTGGGGTCGTTAGGATGGGGCATGGTGGCGGTTGCTGAGGATGGGGAGGAGGCTGCTGCTGCTGCTGCTGCGATGTGGCTACCAGCGGTCACGCTTGACGTGCTCGGCGTCGGGTTGGTGGCAGAAGGCGTGGTCGCCACCTTTCGCCGACGAAGAACGCTAGGCAGCGCACCAGTTTCATCATCGAACACCGACGTTGGCGCCGACCCTGCCCCAACACTCGACCTCTTCGATGGGCTGAGAATGGCAGCATTCATCTGCCGAAACAGCGCCATTGCGCTCGTCGACCCTTCCGTGTCCTGTGCTACTTCTGACCTCTGCTCTGCCTCTCTTGTCGCTCTTGACGCAACTGGAAGTGTGGGTTTCGCCGCCGTTGAGCTCGCCAATGATCCATGCTGTAGCGTCCCAGCCGCAGTCGCCTCCGCTAGCTCCTTCGCCTCCTTCAGCGCTTGCAGTCTGGCTTTGCGAAGCCCATAGATCGTCGCTCCTGTCAGACCGACGATGAAAGCGCCGCCGGAAAGTGTCGCGATGAACGTCTTTTTGTCTGGAAGTTTGGTCCTGTAGCTCGTTGAAGCTTCCGAGTGTCGTTCGGAAGAGTGGACAGCCTCTGCCCTGCCCGATTGGGCGTGATTCAACGAAGCCATACTGCCTCTTGTGCGTCGTCGGTGGTGAGGATGAGGCAGATGTTGGTGAAGAAGCGCAAGGACAAGATTGACAGCTGAGAGGAGCTTAGCTTTGCTGCAGCCTTTTTTTGATTTCTCGGAACGCGGAAAATCGTGTCTTGCGGCCGGCGCTCATCATACCCTGTCCGCTCAACAAGTCTGCATTCAGACTGGTCAACGCAATGCAACTCAGGTCTGAGTCGGCTCACTTCACACATGACAGTATGCAAAGATTCTCTCGTGCAGCGCGGTACAAGTACATTGATTACAAGAACGACCAGCTTCCAAGCGGACGGACACAGCCGGCGCGCGTCGAGGCACGCTGTCTCGCAGCCCGACTCCTTCCAATCTCTCACTCCATCCCATTCAACCGCTCCTCCAACCTCCTCTTCTTACTCTTCAACCTCTCCACCTCCTCCCTCGTCGTGACATTCGCCACCTCCAACTGCAGTCCTCTCGAGATCAGCTCTGTCCACCTCTTCTCCAACATCGCCAGTCTCGCGCCTGCTTCTGTTTGATCCTTCTGTCTCAACCTGTTCACCTCATTCGTCTCTGCTTTCACCTTATCCAACTGCTCCGACAACAGCCTGATATCTTGTTCTTGTTGAAAATTCGACAGCCTCCAAGCATTGCTACCGAAACGTTTGAGAAGTTCGATGTTTTTCAGCCGGACGTCCATGTGGCCTAGTTGTGCGTGGGCCGAGTCGACGGCTGATGCCCAGTCAGACAAGGAGGCGGATTCTCCAGCGGGGGGTGAGGGGAGGGTGTATCGGTGGGTATCGAGGGAGTGTGACGAAGGTTGGCCAGAGGCGACACGGGAGAGCTCGGCGCGGAGGTCGGGGCGGTCGCTGAATGGTTCGTATGCTGGTGGAAGGCGAGAGGAGGTGAGAGGATCGATGGGTGGCATGGTTGATTGCTCCTCTGCTATGAGTGCGTCGACTCGTGCGCGAAGGCCGGGTTGCAGTTCGAGGTCGCGATCGAAGTAAGGGAGTGCGTCGGTGGGTGCTAGTTCGACGGCGTGGTACGAGAATGGGTCTCTCGAGGGGCCTGCGATGGGAGATGCTTGGATGTCATCGGAGACTCCATTGGCCGGCGCTCCATTGGAAGGGATGGCAGTGGACGTTGAAGATGAAGGATCAGCCTCCTCTGATGCGGCTGAGCCGTTGGTTGCGCGTCGACTTCGCGCTCGTGTCATGGCGTATTGCTATGGGCAATCCAGTTCGATAATGAGGCAGATGCGGTTGTGCGATACTCCAAGCCAAACTCGACTCTATGGATGCTGAGAAGGATGTACGAGACGGTATGGTGGAGTCTCAACCAGAAGAACCGTGGAGTTTGTTTGCTGGAAGGAAGGCTCGACGGAGAGCGGCGGATTTCGTTCCCGTTTTCCGAGCCGTCCAAAAATTCGGGCATTGTTAGAGCGTGGCTAATCGGCCGTTAGGATAAGGCGCTCAAATTTCGGTTCCGAAATTCCAACGATCGCCCTCAAGGCGGCAGCAGAGCAGTCAGAAACGTGCCGCCCATTTGACCGTCAATTTGTCATCCAGACTCGAGAAGCTCGTAGTTAGCCAACACTTTCTCCACCTTCTCCGTATCGTTGCTCCATCACCACCGCAACCTCCAACCATACACACCGCTTAGACAGCAGACCACTCACACCTGTCTGCTACCGGTGATCCATTCCTCCAATCATGTCGGCCCGCTCCCTCGCTTCCAGCACGCTCTTCCGAGCCGTCTCGGCCAAGAACGCCACATCGTCGAGCTTGAGGCTTTCGGCAGCGGCTCCCGCCAGCTTGCGCGCCTTCTCGTCGAGCATCTCCAAGTCTTCGGCTCGTCCCACTATCCAGGGTGACGGAAAGGGAGACCGTGTTGGCTCTGTGAGCCCGTTTTTCGAGTCTGCAGGCTCGAACCCGGTGGACAAGTACAAGGAGATTGCTGGACCTTTGCATGATTTCGGCAGCTACATCACGTCTTGTATGTTCGAAACGACGACGAAGCTTCGGTTCATCTTCAGCTCGGGGAAGATATTTGTACTGACTTTTTGATCCTGTCTCTCCTTTGCATTCGGTTTCGCGCAGGTCTCCCTCGATTCGTCCAGCAGTTCAGCGTCGTCAAGGACGAATTGACGCTCTACGTCGCACCCGACGCCGTGATCCCCACTCTCACCTTCCTGCGCGATCACACCCAGACGCAGTTCCGAGCATGCATGGACATCAGTGGTGCCGACTACCCCACACGCTCGCAGCGATTCGAAGTAGTCTACCACCTGCTCTCCGTCCAGTACAACGCACGCATCCGCGTCAAGACGTACGCCGACGAGGTGCACCCCGTCCCCTCGGCGACGGCTGTCTTCCGTTCGGCTGATTGGTACGAGCGTGAAATCTGGGATATGTACGGTGTCTTCTTCATCGGTCACCCGGACTTGAGGAGGATTTTGACCGATTACGGTTTCGAAGGTCATCCTCTGCGAAAGGACTTCCCGCTCACGGGTTATACGGAAGTGAGGTACGACGAGGAGAAGAAGAGAGTGGTCAGCGAGCCGTTGCAGTTGACGCAGGCGTTTAGGAACTTTGAAGCCAACAGCCCGTGGGAGCAGGTCGGAGAGGGCGAGAGTTATAAGCCGAATGCGTTCAAGCTGACTCCGCCTAAGGCTAAGGAGGAGGGCAAGGATAAGAAGTAGAGTGGTGTCAATACGAAGGTCTTGTTTTGATTGTTCGAAGTGTGGGATGTATGTGCTCATGAGGGAGAGGGAATTCCTCAGCGATGCTGTTAGGAGCAGACAGGCAGGTTTGTGAAAAGTGTTAAAAGTGTGTGCTTTGCTTTGCCATTGCATCAGACGACAGGCTTAGCCTCAATCCCCAACTTCTTCACCGCCGATGAAGCGCGTTCTCTCACATCCAGCTCGACATCGGACTGTGCCAGCTCTTGCATCTTGACGTCCAGCCCAAACCGGCTGATTCGGGCCTTTGCTTCCTCGTGCAGATCCGGATACGCATCTGTGCCACTCTCAGCGCTCGCCTCCCCCTCCCTCGCCGACGCACCACCTCCCACCGACGACCCAACCTTCGGCCTCGACAACAAGTTGCCCACACACCTCGCCGCCGCCACCCTGATCTCCTTCCACGGGTGGTTGCAGAAGAACACCAACGCATCCATAACATTCGGCGATCTCAGTATCAACTGTCGATGCAGCTCTGTACCCGTAGCCACATTGACCAACACGAACGCGGCTTGTTCGATCACCGCTGCCCCTGGTTCTCCTGCTTCGCGGCCGTCCCATATACACTTTTCCAGAATCTGCATCAATCGCGCTCCTCCACCGATACCGTCAACGACGAACGAGACATCGCTCTCTTTGGTCGCCGCTGCATTGCGCAAGATGTTGAGAGCCTGCTCCTTGAACGCCATCTCGCCGCTCGAATCGCAGAGGTCTGCGATAAAATCGAATCCGAGCTTCGCCATCACGTCCACCTTGAGCGAGGTGTCCGAGTGCGAGAGGAGATTTTTGAGTGCCCACAGTGCGTGCAGACGCAACTGCTGCGAGCCGGAGAGGTGCGTGTTTGCCGAAGGCGTCTTGCTGAGGTTGTTCGTGCTGCTGGCTGGCATCGTAGCGGCCGCCTGCAAGGTGTAGCGCATGTCCTCGTCGACGATGCGCGAAGGTTTCGGCTGCCCACCGTCGTGTGCAAGTTGCACAAGACTGTCGACCCCGCCGAGTTCCTGGATCAGCTTCTTCATCGGGCTAAAGTCCAGAACGAGGTTGCAGATCGCAGCCGTGGCCTCCACTTTGACCACTTCTTCTTCGTCGGGATCCTGCAAAAGTGCGACCAGCTTTGGCGCGACACTGGCATCAACGATCGAAGTGCGCAGAATCAAGACACTGCGAGAAAGCGCTCGGCTGAGACGACATGCAGCCACCCTGACACCCAGCGCGGGGAAGCCGATGCTAGAAACGACCATAGTGAGCACGGAAGGCTGCACAGAGTCGATGAGCTTGCGACGTGGTTCGTCGTGCTGGAACGTCAAAGCTGCCAGCGCCGTCAGACAGGCCTCGCGAAGCCTGATGGCAGACTCGTCGGTAGCAGGCGGCGCAACGCCGACCGTAGCGTCGTTTCGTGGAGTGCTGATAGCGATACTTCCGAGGATGGTCACAGCCGCGTTACTTCGTTCGCTCTTGGTGGCGCTTGGAGGCTGACTGCGGTTGCAGGCCTTGTCGAGGAGTCGAGCCAGCTTCTCGAGCGCATTGTAGCTTTCTGTAGCCAGCGTCTGCAACGTCACATTGTCGGCGACAAGCCGCGCGATCGCAAAAGCTGCCTGAATCTGGATTTCAGTCTGACTCGTTCCCTGGAGCTGAGATGCTGGAACGGCTGAAGAGGTCGATGAAAGCCCGGCAGGAGCGTAGTCGAGCAGCTCCATCAGCACCTCCAAGACACACTGGTTGGTCTTTGCGGTGAACGGGTGCACCTTGATGATGTTGGCGAGACAGGTGAATGCAGCCAGTCGAACATTAGCGTTGCTAGCTTGACGTAGGCCGAGCAGCACAGACGTTGGAAGCATGCCGGACGGTGAGGTGCATCGGAACAGGCGCAACGAAGCTTCGGGCTCGTCGCGCGTGATCTCTGCGAGACAGTGCAGAGCAGCTTCCTGCGCTTTGGCGAAACCGCATTCTGCTGCGGCAAGCAGCACAGTGAGAACGGAGTCAGGCCCCGAGACGGCAAGGTCAGACTCTGCACGCAGCTCGTCGCCTCCATCTTCGTCCCACGCTGGCAGAGGTGGAGCATCAAAGGTTGCGCCGTTGTCTGCATCCTTCATGCGTGACCGGGATCGCGAGCCCTTTCGAATCACCTCGGCTTGCAGATCTGGGGCGATTCGACTGACTGGTACGGCCTCGGTACGGCCGCGTGATGCTGTAGAGGGGTTGAAGTCTGGCGCAAAGGGGCTATCGGAAGCGATGAAGGCAAGAATTCTTTCACGGCGTTCTGCGATCTGCTCGGCTGGTGAGCTGGGTGCGCGAATCCCGGAGTCAGGGTTGTAGCCCGGAATGAAGATGGTCGCAGAAAGGATGGCGCAGATCATTTCGATTACGCTGAGAATCTTGGTCTTGATCGTCATCGGAAGCGATTCGATATCGACCGCATGTCCTCCTCCTGCTGCTGCTGCTGTTGCTGCTGCTGCTGCGGATCCTGATGCTTGTGCACGTTGCGGCGAGACTGTCGCCAATGGTGAAGTGGCGCTCGCAGATGTACTTCCGAATCTGCTACCCGTATCAGCTTGCAGGGATCCTCGTGATGGTCGAGGAGAAGTCATTGGAACTGCCGAGCCTTGCTGCTGCTGGGGAATTGCGCACATGAAGAGAGGACCGAGCAAGAACGGCAAGTTGGAAGGATCGTAAACCTGTGCGAGAAAGCTTCTGGATAGTCGGCGTAGCTCTCGCTGCTGCTCTTCTTCGGTTTCCACGACTTGCTCCTTGACCTTGGCTCGCAGATTGTCGTGGCTTGCGCTGCTCATCAAGATGTCTTGGATGGGAGCTGGCGAGCTTGAGAAAGGGTCACGACTGCTCTTGCCAAAGATCTTGGAGGCAGCAGCGTTGGATCCGGCGCGGGCGATAGCAACACCAGAAGCTGCGGCTTTGGTGCCAAAACTCGAGCCAATTCCCCATCTCGGGCTCGCCGAGAGCTGATCAGCTATGGAGAGTAGGATGGATCGTAAAGCCCTCAGAGTGGATTCGAGGAGTCGGAGTACACTGTATTCGCCGTCATGCTGGTCAAGGACGTGTCGTCCAGAACGCGTGAGCCCTTGACTCAGGTTGCGCAAGCAGCAGAGGAGTGCATCGTGTGTGCCCGAGCGCAAGAGTTGAAGCAAGGTAGACTGCGCGGGAGTGTTGGCGAGCGATGCGACGATGGTGGCGGAAAGGCTGACGAGTTCGGATGCATGTGCGGTTGAGTCGAGGTCCATGTGGAGAAGCTGGACGAGCTGTTCGATGATGCCTGTGTGAACCAGACTTGACTTTTTGGTCCTCGACCCAATGACCGAGTTGCGGATAGCCTTGAGTTGAGCGACGGCTTGCTCTGGATTGTCGAGATCCAGTCGTAGCGATGCCGGCTGTGAGAGGGGGGCCGACCCGTAAGCAAGTGGAAGCGTCATTGTGGTGAATGTCAGCCAAGGCGGTTGGTCGCCCGAGAACGTGACTGACGTTGCTGTCTGCTTTCTGAACTCTTGCTCTGTCTTTGGCGTTCCAGCGCTGAGAGAAGGCGAGAGGGTTACTGCAGGATCGTCACTGGAGAGTCATGAGTTGCCCAGTTGAGTTGAGCCGAAGTATGACCAGGTTGAGATCGTCCGCAGCAGAGTGTTGATGATGATCGCATCGAAAGTCGTGAGCGGGAGACTGCAGCAAGGGTGTAAGTCTGCGAGCCCCGCACTTTGGCTGCTCTGTCTGTGCTTTGTGCGTTGACGCGCTTTTTGCGCACCGATCTGCAGCGCCTGGCCGCTTTTCGGGCCCAGCCGATGTGGAGCAAAAAGGCGCTGAAACGCTGAAAGGACGCGTCTCTCAGCAACACACACACAAGGCAGGGTGAAGCTCTGCCAACCAACTAGTCACGACTTGTAACAAATGAGATTGAGACCAACTCGAAACCGGGTAGAAATGATACAGCGTGACCAGACAACAGAAAACTACAGAAGAAAGCAGTGAACGAGCACGAATGGAAGCGGAAAGAAAGCGACAAAGCGACAAAGCTCCCAGGGTATATGACAAATCAAAGTCGGAACACCATGTCCTCGGTGAACATGATGAGGTTCTTCTCGTGCATCTGTTCGAGCACCTGGCGCGCTTCATTGCTGTCGAAAAGGTCTTCAGTGCGACGACCTTCGTTCATGACGGGCAGAAGCTCGTCGAGGGGGATGGCGTCCATCTCGGCCAATCGGCCATCAGACGAGAAGAGCAGATCTGACAGCGCCTCCTTGAACGCCTCTGTCCTCTGTGCTGAGACGGCAGCTGTCGATGGCGATGTCGATGAGCTGGCCTCGACAGGCTGAGAAGGAATCAAGACTTCCACATCGAGCGAACGCATCGCCTCGAGCGCATCCTCGTCGTCAAACATCTCTTCGTCCATGCCTCCAGGGCCCACCATGGCTGGCTTGGGCTTGCTTCGTGTCGCTGCAGCAGCCCGTGTAGCGTAGGCGCCGTTGGATCGTGTCGAGCGTTGTGACGACATGGGTCCACTCTGACCTTCGTCGTCATCGTCGTCACTGCTGTGACCGTCCTCGCCATAGCGCTGTCCACCACGGCGACCGCTTCGACCAGAACGTCCGCTGCGATAAGCCTGGTTGGGATCAGCGCGAGCAGCCTCGTCTCCGCTGTCATCGTCATCGTCCTCATCGTCGTCCTGATCGTCGTCGCTCATGGGGCTGTTGCCGGTTCGGCGTCTCTTGTTGACGCCTCGTCGACCACCGAGCACCTCCTTGAAAAGCGCAAAGCGGAGAATCTCCTCAGCAGCCTCGGCGTCTCGCTCCTCGACCTTGCTGCTCAGGCGGCTCTTGGCATGCGCTGTCGCCAAACGGATTAACGTCTCGAGCGTACGTGCTGTCAGCGGCGATGTGCGCTTCTGATTGCCCGAGAGCTCGTCGTTACGCAAGTTGGAATAAACGTTGACGATCCACTCGGCGGCGCCCTTGGTCAAGACAGGGTGGATACGCGACTTGGCGTATTGAATGTACTTCTTGATGAAGGCGATCGACAGCACCTCCTTCTTGTCGCTACCGCGGCCGGCGCTCGTGACGCCCGAGTGCAGGAGTGGGTTGTATTTTTCGAACGGCGAAGTGTCGCCCAGCATCGCTGCACCATCGGCATCGGTGCCTTCAGGCGCACCCACATCGAGTGCCTGGTCGAGGTTGTCCACAGCGGGAGTTCCCTCTTCCAGACCAGGTTGCAGGTATCGGTGCATACGCAAGACATGCTCCGAGATCATCCGATCGCGCTGCTCATTGACATCATCGGTGACGACGAAGAGCAAATCGAAACGCGAAAGCAGCGAGTCTGGCAAGGCGATGTTCTTGTGAGGGTCCTTGTGAACGTCGTACTGACCGTAGATCGGGTTGGCTGCGGCCACGACCGAGCAACGAGCGTTGAGACTGGTGTGAATACCGGCCTTGGCGATAGTGACGGTCTGCTGCTCCATGACTTCGTGGATAGCAACTCGGTCGACGTCGCTCATCTTGTCGAACTCGTCGATGCAGATCACTCCGCGGTCAGCGAGCACCATGGCACCGGCCTCGAGACGACGCTCGCCCGTCTCCTTGTCGGTGGTCACGGCTGCCGTGAGACCGACACCACTGGAGCCACGACCAGTGGTAGCGATGGCCAAGGGGGCTGTGTTGAGAACGAATCGCAGCATCTGCGACTTGGCTGTAGACGGATCACCGACCATGAGGATGTTGATGTCTCCACGAATGTGGGTACCGTTTGGCAAGTTCTTTTCCTCTCCTCCGAGCAAGAGCAGCAGAACCGCCTTTTTGATGTATTCATGGCCGTAGATGGACGGCGCCAACGATTGAGAGAGCAGGTGGAAGACGTTTCTACGCTTTGCGATCTTGTTGATGTTGCGGATGTCTGTGTCGGTGATGTGCGCCTGTGCTATTCCTCCGCCAGCTTTTGAGGAGAGAAGGTTGATGTTGTTGCCGATCATGAGTGTGCGGAAGGTGGAGGAAGAGCTCTGGCCTGTACGGCTACCGAGTGACCTGTACATGCCAACGAGCTGGATACGGTCACCTGGTTTGCAGCGATCAACCATGTCGTCGTCCATGACCACGTCAATGCTGCGAGGAAGTTGACCTGGCGGGGCACGTTCGGGCATTTCCTGGATCGAGATCATCTGGTGATCACGGAAGAGACTGTGGCCGTATTCAGTTGTGAGTCGGTTGCCGTTTTCGTCCTCGGTGGGGTAGACGGTGGAAGAAGGCGGGAGTGTTCCGTACATGGTTGCATCGCGGTACTCGCGCTGGTGGAACTTGAGCGTCTTCTCGCAGTAGTGGACGGACTTGAGGATCTTGGGGCGGACGAGGGAGCAGCGTGTGACGATACCTTCGAGACTCATCATCTTGCCGAGATGGACACTGCGTAGAGTACGTGGGTTGACATGGTGGTCACCGAAACTTCCGCGCAGACCAATGTAGTATTGCTTGCCCTTGATGCCCTCCTTGAGTGGGTTGTGTGCCAACTCCACCGACATGTGAAGAGCGGCATCGAAGGCAGGGAGGTACTCGTTGGGCTCGTTGAGCAGACCGGTAGCGAACTCGCGATTATAGGAACGAAGGTCGTCGATGTTGATGATGAGTCGACGTGCGTCCATCCTCAACATGCGACGGACGGCATCTTGATATTCATCTTTGGAAAGGAATTCGGAGAAGACTCGCTGCCTGTCTCGGAGCACGTCGTCCTGGAAGATGGGCACGTCGATGTTGCCGTTGTCCTCGAAGGCCTGGCTCATGGTTGTAATGGTGCCGGACTGCAGGTTTAGAGTGCTATGAAGGAAGATATGGCACTAGGGCCGTTTGTATCGAGTCTCGATTGAACTGGGTCAGGCAGTGAGGAGATGATCGCAGTGAGAATGAAGCGTAGAATCGAGCCGTCCGTGTAGTCAGGAGAACAAATGCACGAGGAAGATGGTGAAACTGCAAAGGGTGAATGAGGAGTTCTGTGTGGATGAAAGGGGATGATAGTCAACAAGAGGAAGTGACAAGCTTGCACACTGAAGATGAACCTCGTCTGAGGCATCGCTTCCTCCTGTGCATCTGCGCAGCTGCGCATCGCGAAAAAATAGGAACTCGTCTCGCAGTCTCTCTTCTCTCTCACTCGACAGAACAAGGAAAATACACACTGACCAACACCCTCGCGCGCGTTGACACCGAAAGAACACCACAACGAGCAAAGCTCTTCCAAGAGCAATTTACGCGAAAGCGCAAAGTCGCGTTCGGACTCATTTACGCGTCGGTTCTACTTCTGAGACGCGCTTCAAAATGATGGACGCGCCTGTCAATTCGGCCGGCAACCTGCTTCGAAGAATGCGCTCGATCTAACAAATACGATCCAAAAATAGCGTCTTTAGCACAGCCTCGAAACTTCTGAAGGCTGTGATGCTGCACACTGCCATACGGAGGGCGATCACATCATATGCAACAGCGATCGCTCAGACAGCTCATGCAAATTAAGCGAGTGTCTTAGCGTGTGGACATTGGAGAGAAGCGACGAAGGGACGTTGAGTCTGGCGTGAAATTGAAGCTCCACCAGGATCTACGACCATGCTAAAGCGTCCTTAGCTTGTTCGGGCGAATATATCCAGCCTGTGGTGGCGACTTGGCTCGCTCCTCTGATTGGCCATTCACACACCACTTTGGTGGTGACAGTTGGCTTAGCCTAAATGCAGAGACGAGACAGGAAAGTGACGTGCGGTGTTAGACGCCTCGCTTAGATGAGGCGAGCGATTCCGATATTTTTTCCCAGCACCATCCGGAAGGGCCTGGGGTGAAAGCGCTTCTCGATACGACTAGCACGGTTTGACATCGGATGATTGGTGAAAGCGAGACATGCAACTAGACGTGAGAGAGTTTGAACAGCCGACCCGACTTTGATTGCTCTCTAGTCTGGTAAGACCAGAAGCCGTCTTGGGTCGCCACTCGCCAACACAGAAGGGCAGATCATCCGTCCGGCGGCATCAACCGTCGCCGTCTCAGATCGCAAACAAGCAGGACTCAATTAACGAGACGCTCTTTCTCATGTTCTCATGCGTTGAGGAATCTTCTATTTCCAGAGACTTTGCGACAAGATTCACTGCCTAGCACGAGCGTCGCTTTCCTTTTCTGATTTCTTCGGGAGATAGGGTTGACTCTTTGAAAACGTTCTCGTCCTCACAAGAAGCAGAGATTAAGAGGTGAACGTGCCAACCTTTTCTCTGCATGTCCGAACGGCGAGGTGGCAAACTGAAGGTCGGACCTTGAATGACCCTTTGCAGAATGAAAGGCGACTTTTCGGGCCGCGGGAAGGGTCTATGAAATTCCTCTATCTCCCGGTCTCAACCCTCCTTCAAGTCGCCGACGGAGCGATCCTATCGCTCTCTCAGTCATCTTTCATGGAGCCACGAACGCATGCTTCGTGGCGTTGAAGACCTCATGATTGATGAGGCGCAAGCGCGATCGCCATATTGATCAGCACGATGTTTCAATTTGAGCGCTGAGGCTGATTTCGCTGGGTGCAACAGCAATCGCTTGGCTGTGCTCGTCAAAAATTTCGCGGCGACTAAACCAGAGTGGCTTCGAGCTCGAGTATGCAAGGTGCCTTGTCACCGGATCGGAGTCGAAAAAACGGAAACTTCGAAACCACAACAGCCCGCGATGCTCATTGTCGACGTGGTCTCAACCGTAGCATGCAGCAGCAGCAGCGACACACTCTGCTCGATGTGTATCTTTCGCCATACACCGCTCGAGTACCGCGATTCGCTGATGATCGACCGCCGAGCCTGTCGGGTACCTTCCACGAGGTTGGGAAAGAATCGGCGACCGTCGTGTACGCTCTTGGCACGCACACAACAATTCGAAGACTAAGTATGTGCTGCCTGAGTTTGAGCAACGTGTCGGTGAATAGGTGTGAATAGCATCAGTGGCTTGCATCTAGTTGCAAACGATCTCTCGGAGATATCATATTGCGACTCTCCGATGAGTGTGTGATCAAAGGGGAAGCATTGCCCGTTAGCTCCAAACGCCTGGGAAAGATTCGACACATAGACCGCCTACAAAGGCAAAAGCCTAGCTTGTGAGCAGCACAAAACGAATAGCCGCTTTCCAGCCATTACGTTTTTTTGAGTTTTCCCAGCCTTCGGCAGCTTAGTCCGTAAGCTAACTCGTATCGAGCTAGCCGCCTTCGCGCGGTTTTGTTTGCTCGGTTCAGTTCATTTGACTTGGAAGCCCGCAAGGTGTTGGCTGAGAAAGCTTGTCGAGAAACTTCCATTCGAATCCGCCTTGTGTGTGTGCGTGTGTGTTTGTCGATCAAGCAAGACAGCTCGAACGAGTTTGATACGACAGACGCAGGTCAATGGGGTCGGAGTTGGAATCTCGCAAGGAGAAAAAAAAGCACAGCTTCTGAAAGGGAGAGAGAGAGAGAGAGTTCCATGGAAACAGCATTTCTGTGGTTGCTGTCGATCCGTCAAACATGACTTCAATTTCGAGTCTTGATACCGGTCAACTCTAAACTTTGCTGGCGTCCCGCTCCCCTACACTTGCTTTCAACCAACGTCTTTGCTTACTCTCGCTTCACAGCTGCACCGACAGTCTCGGCAGGTGGCCTTGTGGAAGCCCCGTCCCTGTGTGGTCCGTAGCACGTTGTGTGGCAGCTCGGACGATCCCACCGCTGCTACTCCACAGCCCTTGGCAAACGAGGCTCATGCCTCGGTGCTGCTTTTCATAAAAGGATGGGTTCCCCTCCTTCATGAATCCACCCCTTCGAGGTCACTTCGATTCCTTCACTGAGACGATCCCGATTGTCCTGCTCTTCCTCTTTCCACGCCCTTCCTTCATCAGCATTAAGACAAGCGCTCCCTTTGTTCCAACAACTCTGACGGCTCCACCTCCCGACAATCGCTGCAGGGGTCAATCGACACACAGCAGCGCCGCATCTTTCGACAACTTCATCTCGGTCTTCAACATCACCGAAGTGTCGAGCTGCGCCGACGACCAGCTCGCCCGACTCTGCACGCCGCTTTGAACAGCATACAATCGGGTCCCACTCGAACAGACAAAGAGGTGGCGCCGTCGTGGTAAGTGGGTTTAAGCACGCCAACATCCAGCGGGCACCCGCATGCAGCGTGCAGCCATGATCAAACAAAGCCCACCCGTTGTGTTTGCTGCATCTGGCTCGCGCCAGGCGCAGCCACAACCTCGCAGCATCCTTAAAAAGTCTTCGTCAGCACCGACGAGTCCTTCTCGCACAACACCATCTTCGCCTCTCGCATCACCACCACTCATGCCTTCGACACCTGATCCTTTTGCCTTCTCTGGCTACCGCCCGAGCCAGTGGTCTGCAGTTGGCATTGCTAGGACGCAGCAACGCCGACCGTCGACAAGCGCACATTCAAAGAATGCCGAGACAGCAAACACCAGTCTCACAGTGACACTGCTGTACATGCCGACAGAGACGCTGTATGCGTGGCCATTCAACCTCTCGTCGCCAGATGCTAAGGGGGTATGCTACGAGACCTGCTCTCATGGCGAGGACGGTGCTACTCGACATCCTCCCGAGGGCACGATGAGCACCAGCCTCCGTGTACTCGCGGATGTCATTCGATACTGGATGAGGATTCGCCGAGAGCGCTCAGCATTGGCACAGCACAGAGGTTCGACTGGCTCGACTTCGCCCGGTCCAGACAGCCCTGGCACACAGCTCGATAAAGTCTTGGACGACGACGAAGTGATCAACGAGATCATCGATGCATTGCGACTGTACCGACTCACGCCGTTCGAGAGATCGATCTACCTGATGAGGCAGAAGTTGCCCGAGCCATCCTCACCAAAGCCCACCGAGCTCGAACAACAGTCGAGCGCCAGCGCCAGCGGAAGCTCGTCGCACCGAAGCCGCCCGCAATCGAGCTCAAGCGTCTCCAGCTCCGAAGCCGGATCAGAGAGCGATCGAGACTCACGTCATCGAAGCGATTCTTCGGCCTCAAGTCAAGCCAGCACTGTCGAATCGAGCCCTGAGCGCTCATTCAAAGCTAAGCCGTCTGCATCACCCAAGCTGCCCAAGATCAACACTTCAGTTGCTCCGGCCGAGCCGGAGGATACCAAGACGGCAGTTCCGCAGATCCGTCTGCTCGAAGCTACACCGCAAGAATCGTCGTACGAGGAGCGAGATCGTGTTTTTGAGAGATCGGTCGCCAGCACGCCTCGCAACGGCAGCTTCGGCGGCCGATCTATGGACACTGTCCACGAAGATGCTTCGGAGGACGTTGAGACGGATGACGGCGCAGCATCGTCCGGGGATGGAGAGATCAGGTTGATTCAGATCCAACCCAGCCACCCTTCAAAGGATGATGAAGAAGCATCGAGCCCCAAGACTGCTCCTCTGTCGATCTCGTCCTTTGCACCTCAAGATACCAGCTCGGCCCGCTCCAGCAACATGAAATCCAGCAGCTCCTCGCCGACAAGAGTCACCTTCCGCGACCCTTTCAAAGGCATCCAACGTTCGAGCTCCAAGCCCGACATTCGGGTGGAGACCATCGAGTATGGAAGCCCCGACTCGCTGTTGATGTCGTCCAAGATCAAGTCGTCCAAGCGTCGATCGCTTGATGGCCTTCGTTCCATCTTTGGCGGCCGTGGCAAGTCCCAGTGAAGCTTTGACGTCTTGCGCCTCGCAAATCATCCAAATTGAACCCAGATAATCTCGTCCCTCTCTTGTGTCATCGTAGTCCGCCTGCACGCAACGCCTCAACAACAATGTATTCTATGCTCCTCGCAGTCTTTGGGCCCTTTTGCAATGTCATCCAGTCAACCTTTAGACCATGATCGCGAGTGTGATGGCAGTGCTACATGGGGGCGGGGAAGGGAAGAATGAGGTTGGAGTTGATGCTCTCGATTCAGTGCCATGCTCTTGAGTAAAAAAACGAAACAAAATTAACCGAGCCGGTGACAGCTGACTCACGGCTGTGCATGAAGGGACATGACGTATAGCGCTGCGAGTCAGCAACAGCTGCCCATGTGACGGCCTTCCTTGTGTTGCCTTGCTTTCGTTGCGGTGCTGTCGTGCATGTACAATCGCTCAAAGTGAAAGAGCGAGAGTCGCACATGCAGATCATCGACTCGTAGTCGGTCGGCTGATTCGGAAGAGTGGCTTCGACCTTGAGTTGGCTCGGCTGTTCAAAGTGTGCACTGTCCACCCGGTCTCAACCTCCCAACAACTCGAAGCCTCAACGAGATATCCTTGTCCTAAGTCTAGCTCTGCATCTTGGTTACGAATCACCATCACCGCCATTGATACTTCGAGCAACCATGTCGTTCAACAACAGCAGCAGTAAGTAGAGTCCTATCCATCGACAGTGCGCACGATACAGACAGCTCACTCGTTCTCTCTGTCATCCTCCTCATTTCGATTCCGTGGTTGCAGACGCTTCAGGAGCACAGCCTCTCTCGGTCGGCGACGACCGCCTAGCATCCGACAACAACTTCACCGACCAGTCCTCTGCTCATCCCAACCCAGCAGACCCGGACATGCAAAGAGAAACAGGCGAGACGATCGACCAGGGCGGCTATGGACTATCTGCCTCTGGCGGCGATCAATTCTCGAAAGGGAACCAGACCGGCCAAGGCTTCTCTTCGTCTCAGCAAACGAGCGGGCAGTTCCAACCAAGCGTACAGGACTCGATCGGCAACACGAGCTACCGCGCAGATGCTGCTGAGGACACGGATGCCGTTGCTCATCGCGCTTCCGAAGAGTAGTGTCCTAAAAACGCCACTTTAGCAATGATGACTCGTGCGTCCCTTGTTTCAAGTAGATGATGTTTTAGGTTCGGAAAGGTTGATCGTGATCATGATGGCTGTGATGCAGCTTTGTGAGGTCTGTGCTCGTATAACCAATTTTGCTCGAGGCCTGACTTGTTGGTAGTCAACTTGCTAACACCATACCAAAAATCAAGGCGCTGGGTGTGATCTGGTGGAAGGCAGTCCGCGGCTAAACGAACGAGCTAAGGGTCGCGCGGGCTGAAACCCACTCCACTCTGTACGGTCACAAAAAAATCTTGAAATCACACAAACACACTGTGTGACTGGTCTGGAGCAGGTGGCGCAGCTGAAATTTCAAACAACACAATCAGCAACGCGCAATCAATCACACCTGCGCTCAAGCTCAGTCGTCATCCCTTTTTATCTACGACCACCACAACCGATCTCTTCTTCGACCATCTCACTTTGAGATTCGAAGAAGGTCTTTATCGTTCTTTTCACTGCATTCGGCTGGAGAGTGCGACACCATCTACGACCCAGGCCGCAATCCGGCATCTGCATCTTCCTATCTATTCAGCTGGACAAGGCTGCGCAACCCAGCTATCAACCCACAAACCTTGACACCAACTCTGCAAGTTTTTTTTCGTCCGCAAGCCATGTCCGCATCCGGCCTCTTCTCCATCATGTCTGCCTCTCCTTCCCGATCCTCTTCGCCCGCAGTGACCGCCAACCCCAACCACCAGATCCCCTTCAACAGCGCACCCGTTCACCACGCACCTAGTCCGCTCGGCTTTGGATTCGGATTCGGCTCCTCTTTCGGCGGCAACAATGCCAGCATCCCTTCTCCGGCGACCACCTCGGCAGCCGCTTCGCCCATGTTTGGCTTCGGGTCGACATCATCGTATACGAACGCACAGCCGACGATCACCAGCCCGTCGAGACGGTCGGATGCAAAACGACGCCGAGACCTCGATGAGGACGACGAGGCGGTGGACGAGGATGAAGATATGGCTCATCCGCAACGCTCTCGTCTGGGTTCGGATCCGTTTGCATCTCCGCACGAGCATAAGCGGGTCGTGCTGCCCAAACGAATGCGGGCCGGACTCGGATTTGGGCTCATGAGCGCCGAAGCTCAGCCAAATCCAGCATCGTCATCGACGCTGTCCGCCTTTTCGCCGTCAACGCCCGCTCATCCATCGCACCACAACAACACAACACTCTACGCTTCATCATCATCGTCCCATTCAGCCTCGAAGCGACAAGCTCTGGGCAACGCGAACCGAGTCGGCATGTCCGGCATCGACGTCGACATTGGCAAGATGCTGGCGTCGATGGACAAGCCTTCGTTGCTGTCGATGCTCTCGTCGCTGCTGATGCAGTCGAAGGATGCGACGCTGCCTGCGCAGATCCTGTCGCTGCTGCCGACGCCGTCGTTGGATTCGGTCGAGGGCGCGCTGGACGAGGTGGAGAAGGCGATCCGGTCGGCGATCCCGTTTGTGGCGGATGGGAGTTCGGCGCGGCACGAGTATACGTGGTCGCGGTTGAGAGGGCCGGTGGCGGGGTTTGTGGATGTCGCGTTGGGCTACCTGCCGTTCTTCGTGACCGAGTTAGAGGCGGAGAGGGAGCAGAGGTTGAGGGAGAGGGATGCGCGGTTGCAGGCGGACCGGGAGGAGGTGCATCCGGCGACGAGCTTTGCGTTTTTGCTGATGCTGACGGGTCGCGTGCTGAGGATCGAGGGTTTGTTGCCGGAGGTGACCAAGTCGAGTTTGGCGTTTAACTTGTTTACTGCCGGGTCGTCCGTGGGGATGGCGCCCCAGGCGAAGGTGGGGGGTGGGGAGGATGCGTACGGGAAGCACGGAAATTTGGCGCATATGTTGGGGGTGGAGTTTGCGTCGCCCTCGTCGCCCGATGCGTTGATGACCGTGTTGATGCCCGCGGTGCTGAAGCAGTGGACGACGCTGTTGCATCGGTTGGATAGGGCGGTGAACGTGGATGGGAGGATGTTTAGTCAGGAGCTGGTGCTGAATTGGGCGAGGGGGTTGGAGGCGTGCGGGGGGGGGGCGGGGGGGGCGGAGGGGG
>MJEU01000129.1:0-41426 GCA_001748505.1 Sporisorium iseilematis-ciliati | reverse complement strand
AAAAAAAAAAAAAAAAAAAAAAAAAAAAAAAGGTCGCGATAAAAAATAAAAAGATAAAAATTGAGAAGAAAGCGTGAAGTCTTGCGTGTCCACCGCGAAAAAAAAGGGGACCTTCGGTGTGACTTTTCAGCGTGAGAACCGCTCTGACACAGCGACAACCGAGACCCTTTTTTTCTAGAATTGGAAAAAAAAGTTAAGATTAAAAAATAAGAACAACCATGCTAGCTTGGATCTCAACCGCTGCATAGATTGCCTTCTACGTTGCACGGAAATCGACCTTCTGTTGCAACCAAATAGATTTCAGTCGGCAGACCATGCATCGATCATTGCTCTCTGAGCGCTTCAGACCGGTGAAGATTCAACCTGATGATGCTTCTGCGGCTCGTTGCTCGGGCTAGAAAACACAGCTACAGTATGGAGGCTGTGCTGTGGAGTCGGATGCTACAACCGTATCATCGACAGCGTAAACCGGTAATGCGTTGTCATCAAGGTGGTAGCGTGGACGGTCTTTGCTGGCATTCGTCTTGTTGCGCTGTGTCTTGCTCGCCATCAAAAGTAGCTACCTTGTGTAATCCTGCCTTGGCGTTGCTAGAAGCGGTGCCCTAGAGTCTCTTTACAATACCCCTGTGTGTCAAGGCAACCGATGCAGATGAATTGTTTCGGCTGGGCTGAAGCTGCGTCTCTGACATTGTGGTTCCGCAGAGGAAAAAAGCCGTTCTGCGGGGCTGTTGCCCATTCACTTCGAGCACCGTCATCTCACACGAGGTGACCTGCAAGCCTATCCTAGTCGACCACTTTCTTCTGTTCAGTTGTTGGCATGAACCAGCTCGACTTTGATGTTGCATCAAATGTAAAGCAGCATGACATGTCCTCGATCACGAGCCTCACCATTGACACTTTGCCATGTTGATCGACAGCATGAAGCATGAGAGAAGCAAAAGAACAACCAGAAGAAAGAATCTTTCCCTCCTTCCCACTTTGCCCCTTTTGTCTCAGTCACAGTGTGACTTGTCTTCATGATCTTTTTACGAGTTTTATTTTTTTTCAAGCCCAGCCGCCGTACACTGCACACCTTCTGCAGCTCGCTTCTGTCAGACGGCGAGCACAACATCTTCGGAAGCTCACAAAGACAGCTCATCTGCCACAGGTTCCGCAGAGATCCGGTGAGATAAGCGCTCGAGTTCTCTTCTGCAGTCGAGAAACCGTCGTGGGAACCCTCATGCGGCTTATTGTCTTCCGAGCCAATGGACAAATAGAGATTTCCTTTCCTTTTCTGCATGAATTGATCTCGTATCAAGAAACCCCTCCGTTTAGAGCTCTCCTTTCCACTTTGTTTCATGTTGAGAGCTCGTGGCTTGCGGCTCGTGGCTCGTCGCCCACCTCGAGATTCTATTGTCCGAGAAGTCGGCGCTCGGCCATTGGCCGTACAAAGTGTGGGCTTGCATCTTTGCTTTCCCCCATCACGACGTGCAGATCCGCGGAGCCTAGTTGGTTTGATTCACTTTCACGGGGCATCCTTCCTTCCTCGTGGCTCCCGAGCGCAATCGACGACAATTGAGCTAAGCCAAGTAGTGTATCAGGTGTGTCAGAACATCAAGCTCTAGTGAGATCGGCCGTCGGTGACAATATTTCGGCGAGTCGAAGCTCGCACCTCGAGTCACGGTCGCTGGCGCTATTGCTCTTTAGTTGCTTTCCTGCTGCCGAGAGGGGCATGATTGCGACGTGAATTGATGCTTTCGGTCTCTAGTCGGTCGCAAGTGCAAGCGGGCATTGTGTGGACATTGAATCAGACGGTGACCGAAGAATGAGCTAAAATGAAAAGCGGGGCTACTGTTGTCACCAGTCGCTCGGATATCAGCATCAGCATCATCAGATAAACCGTGGCATCAGTTCATATACCGCAATAGCTCTCGGCAAACTACGCCGTTCTGAAAGAAAGTCGACGTGGCAGTTTGCTCCGACCGCATGGTACCGCAGGCGATCTGCATGAGACTGAGACAGACCGAAGCCATCCTCTAGTTAATGCTTTCCAATTTTTTCTTTCGGCGGTTCACCGAGTTCGATGCTGGACAATTCCTTTTGTTTCCCTCCCAAACGCAGTGGCAGCACTCGCTTACGCCGCTCTAGTCGATGCTACCTCCATAGACGAGAAGAATCCATTGAGCGACCTATTCGACGCACGCGAGTCGGGCCCGTTGGGAACTTTGCTAGTAACTAGGCGAGACATTGACCGGTGTCGTGTCGGTGCTCGAAATTGTGACGGCGGCTAACAGAGTCGCTTGTAGTTTCAACCTGGTGTCGGATTCAGAGCCGATGCTCCTTTCTATCATTCCGTCTGTTCCGTCTGAGAACTTTCTACAGAGGCGTTGAATCTTTGAACCCAACATATCGATCATCACCCCATAAGCGAGGCTTGACAATGTGGTCGGTTCGGTCGGTCTTGTTGCTTTCTCGCAGTCCGAAAGAAGCGAACTTGGAAGCTGTTAAGCGAGCCTCTAAGCGAAGCATCAAATTGATTCCAGCATCCGACTTTTTTCTTTTTCTTCAGAAACACGTTCTTCCGCCATGGCATGACAAAAGTACCATTCTCGTGGTTCCCACCGGAAAGCGGTCCGAAAATGCCGTCGTGGTCTAGCAGTTTCTATCGTTGCGGAAGATCTTCAGCTCGTGTTCGACGGTGTATCGAACCCATGGCAACGATGACACTTCTGTGGTGACCCTGGTGACGCAAATATGCCCTGCTTTGGTTTGTATCAGATTGAACGAAAGCGCGCGCGAACCAGAAGCACAGCCAAGCATTCGCCAATGCAGCTTTCGTCGGTCATGCCAGCAACAAGCAAAAGCCAGCGAACCAGCCACAACTTCTTCATCTCCCGGAAGGTCCTCTTCGCCAAAGCCACCAACCGGATATGCAGCATAGCTTTGTTTGTCTGCGTCTTGCACCACCCCAAACAGCAGCACTGGCTGTGATTGGCCCTGTCCTCAGTCTCCTCGATCTATGCGAGAAGCAGCAAGACGGATGAACGAACTCGCGGTGCAGGTTTCGCTCGCTACAGTACGAAGGTCCCTTCCTTCTAATTCTGTTTCCCAAAGAAGAGGTTCGGCTAGCTCGACTTCGGTCACCTCGACTTTTAGTGCAGGTCACTAAAATTTTTAGTCTTGGTCGACAGCGCTTAGCGTCCTTTTCGGCTTAACTTATGAGGGTGTGCCACATCCAACCAACCGGACCGTGGCGTTTGAATTGACCGACACATCAATACCCACGCTAGTGCCATGCTAGCTTATCAGATGGCAAGTCGGCCGAATCGCCGCTCTTGCTGTCACAGTGTTTCGGCTTTTGTAGGTGGTCACGGACCGAAGCACGACGGTCGTCCTTACGGGTGGCCATCTTCAATGATTTATATATGCAATGCCATTTCTGGGAGACATGGAAGCGGGCCAATCGTATAGTGGCTTATTATGCTGTCTTAGGGCAATCACCTCCTAAAGAGGTTGCACTAAGTTGACAGAGGTCCCCGGTTCGATTCCGGGTTGGCCCCCTCCTCTTTTTTTTTTTTCTCTCTTTTGCATTTTGTGACCCTCTTTTTTGGTCGTTTTGCTTCGACTTTTTTATTTTTTTGGTCGAAGAAAGGCATTTCGGGATTTCTTCCCGGCTCTGCAAAACATCTGCAACGTTGAGATGTGGTACTGACACTTGTTCGTCGCTGTCTGAACGTTTGAAGCGGTCGATAGCGAGGATCCTTTGAGCCTCGGATGGAAGCTGCAGTCACAGTCGTCAACCCGGAGCAACAAGCAGACAATCGCGAGGATCTCGATCTGACCCATGTGAAAGCCCGATCTCAGCTCGCCTAGGCTTGGCGACGCGAAGGCGCGTTGCGTCGAGACAGGTCGCAAGTGGGCGAAATTTCGAGGAATGTCAACTTGTGCATACGGCCTTTCTCATCAAGCCTCAAAATGACATGAGGCGAGCTTCGTGCTCTTCGACTCCCTTCCCCTCGACATGACCTGCAGCGGCGACGAAGCATCGACAGCTGCTCCTCATGCAACTAACCCCACACTTGGCCTGTGGTCCTGAATGTCACGAGCTGCCCATCGTGCATCTGCTCACTCCAACCGGGCCCTAGCTGAACTATGACCGACCCCACGAGATGGTCGACGGTCTCGGAGCGTTCCTAAGCGAAGCTGTCAAAGATGGTTCCTTGTTGCTAATTTTGATGGAGCTGGTCACGATGCAAATCGCCTGCGGCGAACAAAGTACAACTCTACTTCTCTACTGCGTCCGGAACAGTCTCGCAGATGTGCGAAGAGCTGATCAGGATGCAGACGCCGCCTCACGAACAAACAAGCCACTTCCGTCGGTCTCTGTCTCGTCGAGGGTTAAGCCCGTGGCTGGATGGGTATCTGTCTAAACATCCCGTGTTGCGCCATGTCAAGGCACTTTCCCAACAAGGAAGATCGCTCAAAAGCATACAGAGAGGAGAAGGTTGGGATTGAATAAAAGAGACCGATATGGCCGTGGCCTTACTTTGTTGATCCTTGTTTCCCCCCCTCTCGAACCTGCTTTCGCCTCCTACAACCGCCTCCTACCTTCTTCATACTTCTACTACACCGTAGACATCACACACAGCATTCATCGGTGCTGATATCTGAACGACCTCGTCGTGATCCTCTTCATCCACCAGAACCTCGATACGACAACTCAGCTTTCACTTCGAAACATCGAACAAACATGAAGGCAGCTCTCTTTGCAAGCTCAGCGACAGCGCTGGTGGCAGCGATGGCCATCTCGTCGACATCAGCTGCGCCTCTCGAGAAGCGACTGTAAGCATTGAATCGACCTTCTCGTACTGATATGTAGCATGATGGATGACTGACTTTTCCGACCTCTTTCTATACTCCAGTATGATGGCCCTCTCACTCCAAGCATCGCCCACACTCCCCTCGCTCGACCTCGGCGGACTACTCCCAACCCCTACACTCCCTCCCATCGCAAACGAGATCCAGAGCATCATCACCTCGGTCATTGACGGCGTCACCCAGTTGATCCCCACCACCATCCCATCTCCAACCGTGCCCGCTGAGCTGCAAAGCCTGATCCCGGACGTCACCATGTCCGTCGGCGTCGCTGTCCCCACCCCAACCCCACCTCCCACAGCCGAAGCTGTCGCAGCACTCGCACAAGGAGCACTCAACGCGTTCCCTTCGATGCTCATGCAGAACCTGGCGGTCATTCAGAGCCAACTCAACTCCGCACTCTCTGTCGCGGCTACACAAGTCCCCACACCTATCACTTACACCACCACCGAATCCGGCAAGATCTGCACCAAGACCTACACCCCCACCGTCCCAACGTTCGCTACTACGGGAGTCATCAACCCGCTCTCGATCCTCGCCAACGCTATCCCTCAGCCGACGGCTGTCATGCAGGATGTGACTTCGATCATCGGTGGTGTCACGTCGGTGTTGAAGATTCCTGCCCCGGCTCTGCCGACCAACTTGCTGCCGTTGCTCAACTCGGCGCAGCTGCCTCAGATCGATATCCCAGGGCTGATGGGCGATAAGGAGCATGCTTGCATCAAGGATGCGAACGGCAACCAGATCGGCCTTTGCGGTGATGGTCCGTTGATCAACGATAGCGAGGTGATCGCCGTTTGAGCGAGCCGCTTCTGCTCGGTTGTCCAACTCTGTACATTCTTTTACCCACGAGGATCAGGATAGCCGCTTCGGCGATCGCTCTCACTTGAAGTATGAGGTGCAGAGAAGATCGCTGGCTCCTACCTCCCACACTCTTTTCACTTTGCTTTTAGCTACGGGTTCTTCTTTCTTTCCATTTCGCTTCGTCTAATTCAAGTGCCTGTCCTAATCTGTTGTGTGTTGCATGTCTCTACGAGTGTCCCTGCTGAGAAATGTGTCCGAAGAGTCGTTTGTACTGCCGAGTGATTGAGAAATGCGATCACGAACAAGACCACTGCCACTCGGTCGGTCAGCAGTCGATCGTCCCTACGCTGAAAAGCAATGTGTTATCGCTAAGAGCCGGTCTCTGCTGACAGCTTGCGAGTGCCGATTTGGCAAGAGTCTTGGAAAGGATCGAGAATGATTGCCATCGACGTCGATGATGGCGAGCAAGCCAGACCTCGCGGACGGTCTCGAAGTAGCGGCTACTAAGACGTAGCGGACTCGGTCACTTGGAGTAAGCCGAACTTACCGGTGATTCTCGCTTGCTAAGGCCGAAGTTTTTCGTGCTTGCCGCTGCTGTCTCACTAAGGTCGCACTCTGCCGCCCCAAAAAAAGGTTCTTTAGCGCGTCGCTGCTGGTGCTGCCGGCCTATGCTCGTGTTTGCCGTGATTTTTGCTTGCTTCTCTCTCTCAACCCCGCATTTTCCGTGGATTCGGATGGTGGCTCGGCAGTTCTCCCCTCTCTTTCTCTCTTGAAGCGATCAGCTGTTCACTCTCTCGTCTATCGCCACGACGCTCGATGCGAGCCTCGCACAAAGCGCATCCTCTCTCTCTTTCTCTCCAGCGGAAAGTGAATTTTTGTACCTGACTTTCCGCGGGAACCTCGCCCCTTCGCCCCTTTAGCGCTCTGCCTCTCACAGTCTCTCTCTCTCGCGGACACTTGGTCGTCCCCGGGCCTCCACCGCTCAGACAATTCGACCGGTTCTGCCGGCAAACTTGTTTCCGCTCTTTGCTTTGCCGCAATGTGACCTTGCCGTTGAAGACGCAGCTGACCTTGGGTGTAGACGGCGTTCTCTCTGTCGATGGTGAGATGCGCGCCTTCTCCAGTTGATCCTTGTGCGGAGGCGAATAGACAGCCGGTCTCCGTCTCGCTGCCAGCCTTGCAGCGGCGGCGACCAGTCTCACCGAGCATACATGAGTCCCCTTCCCTTCCCTTGACGCTGTACACGGATGGCCTTCTTTTCGTGGTAGCCCGTTCTCCATCTTCCCCTTTCCTTCTCACCCTCACCCTACCTCTGTCCGGCCCGCATACTCATTGCTCCATCTACGACATCAGCCGGGCTCCCTCCGCACCGCAAACCGCTGACTTCAAAGCTTCCAAGCAAAACATCTCATTCAGCGGCACGCCGCTGCCACACACGCCGAGCTTAACTCTCCTTGCAAAAATGAGTTCGCAAACTTCCACCACCCCCGAAGCCCCAAGAACTCTGCCCGGGGACTTTCAAGGCGACAAGGCTCAAACCGAGCTTGTGCCCTTTGACAAGGTTGATGCACTCCTCACAGCCAAAGGCACGCTGCTAGAGACTGAAGTCAAATTCATCAATGGTAGACTCACGACTGTCTGGAAGTACTTGCCTAGCTCGGTTCGGGATCTTTGGATGTTTGCTGCTACTGTAGGTTTGCCTCGCTTTCTCAGACCCGCTTTCGATCAGCGACACTTACCGACATCGATTGCTTTCAATCTTTAACAGACCCACGCGGCCAAAACGTTCGTCGTAGCAGAAGGCGAATCCCACACCTACGGCGACGTTCACAAGCGTGTTGTCCTCACCGCTGTTTGGCTCCTCCGCCACTTTTCGATCCAAAAGGGCGACCGAGTCGCCGTCGTAGCGCGCAACCATGTTGAGTTTGCAATCGCCTTTTTCGCGGTGCATTTGGTCGGAGGCGTACCTGCTCTCGTCAACGCCTTCTTGCCAGGCAAAGGCATCTACGACTGCATCCGTGACGTGGGCTGCAAAGCCGCGCTGCTCGATGTCGAGCGATTCCGACGACTGCGCGATGCGGAAACCAACTACGTTCAGAAGCTGTTCACCCAGGCCGATGCCGACTGCGTTGACGACTTCGGCTGTACTCCGGGCGCTCATGCTGGGTTGAGTGGCGTAGCGGTGTTCCCTCGTGCGTTTGCAGGGATTGTTCCCGAGAACGAGCGAGAATGGGCACAGGGTAAAGCAGGATCCAGAGTCTTTGACGCTTCCGAGCTCGATCGCAAGTACGCTTCTGCCGCCCAAGCTGCTGACGCGATTCCAAAGATTGACATTGCACCGGAAGATCTCGGTTCGATACTGTACACGTCAGGCACCACAGGCAAACCCAAAGGTGTAGCTGCTACCCACCGGCAATTCCTCTCTGCAGGCCCGAACTCTGGATTCACCACAGCACGAGCTTACGTCCGTCGTGGACTGACGGTCCCGGTAGCGAAACCGGACGACGAACCAATGTCGATGCTCTTCTGTATCCCTCTCTTCCACTCTACTGGTATCCAGTCTGGTCTTTGCCCGTGCGTCGCTCGCGGAACAAAGGTCGTCCTGATGCCCAAGTACGAGCTCGACAAAGCCTGCCGCTTGATCCAGCAGCAGAAGGTCCAAGTGGTGCTCGGCATCGGTTTCATGGTTCGAGAGATCGTGCTGAGCAACTACGACATGCCTTCGCTCCAGGGCATCTCGCACGGCGGTTCGTCGAGCGCCAAAGAGCTGCCCGAAGAATCGCGCTCCAAGATGCCCGCCATGTTCGTCGGCCAAGGCTACGGCAGCACCGAGGTCAACGGTGCCGCCTCGGGCCTGGCGAGCGACGACTACCTCGCGCGTCCTACTTCGGCCGGTCGTCCCCCGCCCACCTGCGAGATCCGGATCATCGACCCCGAAACTCTGGTAGAAGTGGCCAACGGCAAGCCAGGCGAGATCTGGATCCGGGGCCCCAGCGTCGCGCTCGGTTACTGGGGAAAGAAGGCGGCAACCGAAGAAGCGTTTACCAAAGACGGCTACTTCCGAACCGGCGATCTGGGAAGAAAGGAAGATGACGGGTTCATCTACGTCATGGACCGTTCGAAGCACATCATCATCCGTGGTGGTGAAAACATCAGCGGTACAGAGGTCGAAACTGCGATCTACTCCGAGAGGAGGATCATCGATTGCGCTGCTGTACCGATCCCGGACGAGCGATTCGGCGAGACTGTAGGTGTCGTCTGCGTACCTCGTAGCGAGAATCAGAAGCAGAACAGACCCACGGAGGCGGATGTGCTGGCGGTCGCTCGAAAGTTGCTGCCGAAGCACGAGGTGCCGGACTTTATCTGGATTCGAGACGAGCCGCTGGAGAGGAATGCAAACGGTAAGGTGGATAAAGCGATTGTGAAGGAGGCTGCTAGGAAGAGGTTTGCCGAGATGAAGGCTGCAAATGCTAAGCCTAAGCTGTAGATTAGTCTTGGAACCGGAACCAAAGGAATGTAAAATGGAATGCATGGAAGTAGAGCTTGAGCGATCGTTGTTCGTCGGCTGATGAGACGTCGAGTCGTCTGTGTGAAGATGCTGCGTCGAGCTGAGACAACAGAATAAGAATGAAATGCTCACGTCCGACCGTGAGCAAGAGATCTGTAGTGTATGAGATTGAGTTCGGTACAAGTACAAGGTTGAGAGCTGTTGTCGCAGCTGACTCTCAAGTATGCCGCAATCACGCCAGCATCATATCATCGTGATTCCTTCCATCTTCACCCTCCTCGTCCTCATCCAACGCCGTCCCCGCTTCCACCGTCTTGCCCGTCATCGCCTGCACCAACGTCTTTGTCCTATCCCTCACCGCCAGCTCCATCTCGTTGTGCAACACCGCCGCCGCCTCGATCGCGAGCGTGAAGATCTGTTCGAATCGTTCCACATGCAACCTCGTCTCGAGCGACGCCAGCGTGACCTGCTTCGTCCGCGGCAACACCGCAACCGTGACGTGTGGCAGGTCCATCTCTTCCGTATTCGAAAGATCGAGCATCGCCGACGTGGAATGGATACCGCACGATACGGAAGCGACAAAGTCCTGCATTGCGATCCCTGCATCCAACAGCGCTAGTGTAGATGCGTTGATGGCGGCTGGCAGCACACCGCCGTCTTGCTGGTGGACTTGGACGAAGATGTCGATCTGCGAGCGTGGGTAGAGGTGGGTATGGATCACAGGTTCGAACGTAGACTTGATGGAGCTCGCGAATTCGAGCAAGCGACGATCGCCTCGATTGCGCCTTCGGCGCTCCATGGATCCCCAGGGTGCTAGGGAGACTTCGACGTTGACAGAGGCACGGTCGTGGATGATGTTGGCGCCTGTTCTTGCTTCTCGTGGACCAAAGACGGTTGCGGATACGATGGTGAGACCCTGTGTGATCTGTGCCGAGCCGTCGGCGGCGGTATCTTGTGAGCCTCCGAGTTGGATAGCGATGGATCTGAGCTCGAACTGCTTGCGTCCGTCGACGCGGAAGCCTCCTGCGTTGAGGAGCTCTACTCGCGACTGTCAGGCGAATACAAGCGCAACAGCGTTCAGTATCAGTCTCGGCTTCACGACCGTGTGCGCTCCGCTGCTCTACTTACCATTCCTACAGCGACTATGAGGTGTTGAGAGAGAGTGGTAGTGGGACAAGAAGCTGTCGTTTGGAAGAAAGCAAAAACGAGGTGGAGTAAAATTTCAATCGGGCCCGATTCGAAGGCTTCTCCACAACGCGTCCAACACCCGATGCACCAAGGAGTGTTGTTCTCGTCGTGAACACCAACACTTGCACCTTCATCTACATCCATCCCCAATCGATGTCGACCATCTCATCATAGCATCGCAGCTCTGCCACGCGAAGAGGCCATGTCGCTCACGCAGGCCTGGCAGCAAGCGCTGCATAGCTTGCAAGCTGCGCACGAACCGGGTACTGGGAGGAGCCAGCTGCCATCATCGCGAGCTTATACGTACCTAACACAGTATCTCGAGCCGGCAGCTCCGTCGGATTGCAGCTTCTACGATGGCAACACGGACTCGTTCGTCCTAAATCAGGCCGCAAATGATGCGCTGCACACCCTGCTTGGAAGTCATGCATCGATACCCTCCAGCTCCAAGACTGACCTGTCGTCGCCGAGTTCGATCCTGATGGCACTGTCCAGCCACTACATCGACCGATGCCTTCGGGCAGTCGAACAAACCGCGATCGATTGTGGTGTCGCTATCATAGATGAAGATCAAAAAACGCACTCGGTCTTAGGCGAGAATCTGCCAGCAACTCTTTCCAACGTGTCACACTGGTTCCGAGCCTGGCTCTCTCCTTACAATCATGGATCCATCTTTGACGGCCTTTCAAAGCACCGAGACCAACTCCTGCAGTCACTTCAAGCCCACCTTCGCTCTCACTACTTTGGTCGACAGGCCGCCGAAGCGCTTCGTCTACATCTTGAACAGCTCGTGGTGGACCACAGCGATGCCGACCTGGGCGATACGTTCGTCGCACATCTCAACACAGCAGGTCTCTCCGGTCCAGCGCTGATGCTGCTGACCCGCGTCATGCATTCGGAGGTATCACGCAAGGTCAGAGCCGTAGTAGATGCCGCAGACTTGCGACCACAAGACTCTGTTCTGCCGCTCGAGTCTGCTGCTAGACCTGTGCTGCAAGAGTGGCTGGACGAAGAAGTCAAACCGCGCTTTGCTGCGATCCGCCAGCTGTATTTGCCCGAGACAGACGCACCAACCATCAACCAAGAGACGATGGAGACCGACTCCACAGATCACGATACTTGGCAGCATAGACTGGACTATCAGCTCGACAAAGCACTCTGTCTCACGCGTGCGGGACAGCTGTTCGACCTGGTCGCAATCTACCCCGAATCGTCTGCAGCGCTGGACGACTTGCGTCTGAGTCTGCAGACCGCGGACCAGAGACTCAGCGTTGCCAAGACACTGTCGGAATCGCTGCACATGCGATTGCTTCATCCTGGCGCCCACACGCGGGATATCATCCAGATGTACGTTCACCTTGTTCGTTCGCTGCGCGAGATGGATCCTACGGGAGTGGTGCTTTCGCGCGTCGTGTCTCCGCTAAGAAGGTACCTGCGGGGTAGGAAGGATACAGTGCTGGTGATCGTAGCGTCGATGCTGGGGGACGATCCAGATTTTACGCTGCTCAAGGACGAGCTGGAGCGTGCCGATCAAGAAGAGCAGGAGCAGGAAGAGCATGCCGAGTCGAAGCGCCGACGCCGACCGCGACGATCTCTGCAGACTAATGCTGCTCCCTCAGGACGTGGCAAGACTGGCAGCAAGCGTAGCAGTAGACGACGAACGCTCCCAAGGCGGGCCGCAAGCAACGCATACATGTCCGACAGCGATGCATCATCCGACGAAGACTGGGACGACCCCAACTGGGTCCCCAAACCCGTCGAAGCCGGAAGCGGATACCGCATGTCGACGTCGAAGGACATCATCTCGATGCTGACGAGCATCTTCGACGACCGAAGCGGCTTCATTGCCGCGCTCGAAAAGAGCATGGCCGACCAACTGGTGCAGGTCAAGGGATACAAAGCGATGAAAGAGTATCGCAACAACATGATCCTCAAGAAGCGGTTTGGGGAGAAGAACATGGGGAAATGCGACGTCATGCTCGGCGACGTGACCGAGTCTCGTCGGATCGATAGCGAGATACATCAGCGACGTCGGAAAGCTGCTACATCAACGTCAGCGGTGGAAGGGATGGTATCGCGACTACATCCGCTGATCGTCTCTCGTCAGTTCTGGCCTGAACACACGACTAAACCAGGCAGCACCGAAGCTGCCGGCGTACCATCCACAACTGCCGCGGGCAGCACAGACTTCACCCTACCGCCACTCTTCCTACACGCACAGGAGGAATACTCAAAGACGTTCTCCGCTTCCAAGACCATGCGCAAGCTTCATTGGCTGAACCACCTCGGAACCGTTGAACTGGATGTCGAGCTGGATTCGGGGGAGAACATCGCGGTGGAATGCAGCTTGATCCAAGCGTCGACGTTGGAAGTGATCAGTCGGTGCAAAGGCCGCTCGACGCAGGGGGCGAACGTGGTCACGCTGACGGATGTGATGGAGGAACTCAACTTGCAGAGGGAGAAAGACGCGAGGGATGCATTGGAGTTTTGGGTGGGCGTGCAGTTGCTGAAGCCCGTAGAAGGGTTGGCGGATGCGTTCCTGGTGCAATCGAGCTTGCCGCAGACGGTAGAGGAGGAAGAGGGACACGATGAGCCACTTTGACAAACATCCTCTGCTCTTGATCTCAATCTCATCTTGCGAGCCACGTCTAGACACCACATCCACACACATCGAGACAGTCTGTGTACGAGCTGACGGTTGATATTACTACCAGGGACCGGACTGAGACACCTAATTGAAGACCTTTCCTCTAATCCTTCTTCAACTCCCTCCTGATGACCACAACCGCACCCTCCTGCTGCTCATCCTCTCCACCCACCGCCTCCGACACACTGAACGGCACGTCCGACGAAAGGCTCGAAAGATCCACCGCAGCCGCCCCCTTCGCCTCCGCCTGCCCCTCCGCAGGCGTACGAACAACGAACACCTCCAACCCATCGCCCACCTCGATATGACGTTCCGTAGCCGACGTGAACGAGTCCACGACGATCTTGAGCACCTCTGGCAACGTCATCTGGCCCGGAGTAGGCACCTTGCGCTCCGGCGTCGAGGTCTGGTTCCTAAACATGATCTGGTTATCAAAGAACGGCTGGATCAACGACTGCGCGGCGCCCGCAGCACGGCAGAACTCCCTCTCGTAACTCCCCACAGGGTCGAACGAGTACACCGCGCCCTTCCCCTCCTCATCCAGCCCACCGAGGATGTTGTACACGTAGTACGGGAAGAACCGCTTTCCGTACAAGATCGTCGACAGCATGCGCGCGATCGAGTGCAGCGGCATCGACCGGCCGTGCGCGTGACGGTACATCTCGAGCCTCTGCTGAATGTGCGAGACGAGCGCCTCGGCATCCGCAGCGAAACCGTTGGTGGCGAGCGTAGCCTTGTCGTTGAGTCGGAACACTTTGGGCTTGTACCGGGTCTGAATGTTGTAACCGGTGCTCTGACGGGTGTCGGAGGCGATGACGCAGAAGTCGGTTCCGCAGACCGCGGCGATGCTGCCTCCGTTGGAGTCGTACGGTGAGAACTGGTGGCCGACCATGTGGTCTTTGGGTGCGGCTGCGTGTGCTGGCCCGCGAGAGGAGCCGGGGAAGGTTCCGAAGAGCGACATGGTTGAGAGAGCTGCGCCGTGCGAGGAGATGCGGCAGAGACTTGTCAGAAAGGTTCGCTTAGTGGTGCGATGAACAGCTTCGAGGGTTGAGCTATAGACGTCTGCTGCTGGCGACTGTGTGCTTGCTGGTGACGACGACGACAAGTTAGTGGCAGTGTCGATAGATGATGTCGAGGATGGGAGTGTCACTCTGCAATTCAGAAGCCGCGTCAGTTTCGAGGCCAAAGCGTTCGTCAGCTCCACTCGCCATTTTGCTCAGCTCACGTGCAGCCACCAAAAACGCACAGACCGATCAGCCATCGATTTTTCCGAAATTGTTACATCACTCTAAATGACAAAGATGAAAAATTCGCATAGCTGCTCTTCCGACACCATCATCAACGACAACGAACAGTCCGCTCTACTATTCGGAAGCAATGATGGCCTGGAGAATGTGCTTCATGAGGTACAGATACTCTTCCACCTTGATTGTATCCCAGACTACCGTGTCATGGCCCAATTCCAAATTGAGTTGGCCACGGAAGGTGAACGACGTTCCAAACGCTTCGCCTGCTCGTGTGCGGACGCCAAACATGACACCTTCACGAAGCTCGAGTTTTGCGACCGCTCCTTGCGAGACTCCGAAAGGCAAGTCGAGCTCAGAGGGAAGAACAGGATCCAGCAGCCCAACCATGCTGAAGTTGAGCGACGATCCCGGACCTTGCATGTTCTTTTTGGTCAGTCCCGGCCGGCGCTCGTCTTGGCCTGTCACTTCCTCCGCTGCCTTGTCCTTGTCGACATCATCATCCTTGAATACCTGGAAGACATCCTTGACACCATTCTTGCGGAATCTTGTCTCTCGCTCGAGACCCAGCAAAAAGCCGTCAGCATGCATGAAGCGAGGCTCTTGGAAGATGCCGTTGAACTGTCTCTGAACTTGTCTCGCCGTCTGCCACAACTGTGCTACTTGGAATGCACTCAGCTGCAAAGCATCTGAAGACAATGAAATCTCCGAAAGCGAGAACAGCTCCGCAGGCGGCAGAGCAACACCACTGAAGCCTAACTTGACTCCCAGACTTGACGGAGGCATCAACGGATCCGACGCCTCCACGGTCTGCAACGGGTCGATAGCTGCTCGTGCCTCCAAAAACCTTCGTACAGAAAACGGAAAGCCCATCACAGTAGAAGTCGGCTGTTCGCTTCGACCGCCGCTGGGCACATACTTGTTCTCCAACGTATTGAGCGCGCATGCCGCCGCAGCGTACAGAAGCGAGCCAACACGAACGCCCTTGCGTTTGGACAGCTTTGTCAAGGCCACGGTGTCTTGCTGAGAGAGTCGCACGACTGACCATTTCGTCTGTGCCCCCCACCACGGCTCCTTGACGTCTTTGTTTGAGCGATCCGCTTTGAAATCGGAGAGGATCGCTTTTTCGGCTTTTGCTGTTCTGATCTGTAGAATGACCCGACGGATGGTCCAGAACCAGCGTGTTCTCGCGAGACGACGGGCTGATGATGTCGAATCGTCCGACAAGCTTGGAGAGGGAGTTGGAAGGAATTCCGGGTATGTAGCCTCTATCGTGGGAGGAAGGAGTGGAACGATGTGAGCCTCGGTCAACTGATCGTTGCCGTTCCGGGACGTTTCAAGTTTAGAAGATCCAAACAGACCGCTGAGCAGGCACTGCCTCATATCGTCGTTGATCATAGTGTAGCGAGCCGTGATTGCGTCCTTCACTTCTGTGGAACCGTCTTGCTGAGTGACGAGTTCAGGCAGCTCTCTGGGCAGCTGCGGAGAGGCAAGCAGCTGCACCAGCTCACCGGCCAAACTCGAGACACTGAGACCATCCGAGACACAGTGAGCGGTGCAAAGGATCAAATCGAAGTTGACCTGGGTTTCTTTGCTACCTGAGGGTGATGGTGGAAGAAGAATGAGCCTTGCTAGTCCAAAAGGAGTGTGTTGATCGAGGAAGCGCCGCTTGCCATTCCAGATATATTGATCGAGCCAAGTAACGACCGCGTCACTGTCAGACGAGTGGGAGTCAGAAGCCGAACCAGTAGGCGCACTGAGATCTTCTTGCCATGTTTGAGGTAGCCAGACGATCCGGCTCGACGCTCGCTCGAGAAGATCAGAAGCCGTCGGTGGCAAGTCGAAAACAAAGTGAGGCTCACACGAGCTAGAGCCGTCCTGAGCTGCTTCGCCGGCTTGACGTCTTGAGGCAGCCTCCTTTGGGTCTAGTGAGGTGCCATCCAGGGTCCGAGTCTCGACATGTGCGCCCAGCAAAGGATGACGTCGGCAAAGCAGCGCCCAGGCCAGAGGCAAGCGGTTGACAAGTTGCTCGTAAGCGGGGCTGGGACAGCGGAGAGGTAAGCGGTAGAAAATGTCGGTTCTGCCTTCGTGCAGTGTGCCCATGGTGTTGAAGAAGGATTCGACGAGACCCATCCTACGCACATACCGACGCGGAATGCTTGTGCATCGCTTCCATCCGAAGGGCGAGGGCTTGGTACGGTCGACATCGTATAGGGTTCGCACGAACCCTGCTTGCGAGGGTGTTGGTAGCTCGAGCATGGTGGCTGCTAGGACCAAAGTTGGCTGGTCAATGTCGTTCGAGCAACGGTCGTGGAGATGGCGAGTCCGACTATATCAACATGTCGAGATCGAGTGGCAGTCAGTGCGATATACGTTCGAAGTGATGGCTCGAGTCATGAATAGGAACGACTAGAGAACGCCAAGCTCGGCAAGCGTCTGTCCGATACCGCGGAATCCGGGTCCTCGGCGATTTTTGGCGTGCAAATGGCCGTGGGCGAGGCTGAGTTCATCTTGAATCAGAACACTTCAGACCATAGGATGGACACTAAGAAGGAGCCGTTGACCTGCAATGTTGTTCTGTTGGTGTTATCGTCAACAACCAAGCTGAAGGAGCTCTGCAGCATGTGTCAAGGTTGCTTGGTGTCTGGTGTCGATAGGACAAGCTCAAGGTTGCCCGATCTAAACCAGCCCGATTTGCTATCTCTCTTTGACCCCGCACGAAAAATCGACGGCTGAGCAGCTGCAGAAATCGACACAGCCGAAGAGCCCCTCTCCCCATTTTGGGCTGCATGGACAGTCTGCAACTGCTCTGTTGCCGCAAGATCTGGAAACAGCTGCTCGTGTGCCTGTCACGCACTCGAGATAGCAAACCGGTCCCTGCATCCTTCGACCCTTGACATCACATCCAACATCACGACCATCATTCTCTTGCTTTGACAAACTCTTGGACAAGAAGAGTCGGCAAGCAGTCTGTTGCATCGCGACATCATGGCTGACGAGGCGAACAAGGCGGGCTCAGCTCCAGCTCAGGCGGACGGCGCAGCTGCTGCCACTGAATCCAACACTCGAAGGCCATCCAACGACGCAGCACCGTCTCCACCGCTCGAGCGACGCATCTCATCTTCACAGCAACCACTACGCCACGGCAGGAAACCCATCTATCCCGATAGCGATGCGGAGGCAGAAGGTCTCGATGCCGATGTAGACGATGAAGAGCTCGAGACCGGTCTGCCTCCTGGGCAAGGGGACCACGAACGAAGCTCGCTCTTGGGCGGCTCAACACGCAATGGCCAGGGAAGCAATGCGATCGGTCCTCTGGATCGTGCTTGGCTCAACATCTCGAAACTCTGGGGCGGTGACAAGGCCTACTCCGCCAAACTCATGCGACGTCGCAAACAGCGCAGAAACACCGCTACCGCATCAGCTTCTCGCAGGAATTCGAGGTCCATCCATACATCCTCTGCCGCTTCCTTTTCGGCGTGGAGACACGAGCATCCCTTCATCATGCGCTCACTCTACACCGTCGCCGCTCTTCTGCTCATCTTGCTTGCTCTCATCGCTGTTGCCGTGTCTCACCTCTACCTGGCAACACTCAAGTCTCCTTCTCCAGAGGCGCAGTCACGCATCCTCGACGAGTCGCTCTTACTCAAAGGACCTGATCGCGTGCAGCTGCTCAACATCTCAGACGATGGTATCCTCGTCCGTGTCGATGCTCGACTTGGTCTTGATCCCGACCATGCACTCGATCTGTGGCTCGGACAGCGCGGCAAACAAGGCTGGTGGAAGAACAAGGAGCGCAAGCTTGTTGAATGGGGTATGGGCAAGGTCGCTGGTGTTCAAGTGGATGTTGGTGAGATTCGTCTGGCGGAACTTGGTGCCGCTTGGGAGCAAGAAGTGCTGCCGCCTGCAAGCTTAGCATCGGACGCCTTCGACCCCCGCGACATGCTTCGATTCCAGCTCGACCCTCTGGTGCTGCCCTTGCCAGCCCTCAACCGCAAGATCGACGGCGGCAAAGACAAGGACAGCAAGGACTCCCTCCGACCCCCTATCCTCGGCAATCACAGCACACCAGCAGCGCAGCACAACATGAGCCCACTGAACCTCACTGTGCTGCTCAAACCTGTGGTGCCTGCTCCCTACATCATGGACTACGCGCAGCACGCCATCAAGAAAGGGTTCGCACAGCTTGATGTCAAGATCGCAAGCTTGCGTGTTCGTGGTCTTGCCAAGTCGGAAATCCACGGTATCAACCACGGCCGCAAGGCTGGCTTCTTTGACGTGCCGCGTCGTATCGACATTGCACAGCAGCGGATCCGAAGTCCCGTGCACGAAAAGGTGCCCAAGCTGGACAACACCACCAACCCGGATGACCTGCTCAAGGTGGACGGATACGAGTTCTTCGAGATCGGCAACGACGATGACGATGGTGACGACGATGGCAAAGACAAGGACAGCTTCTGGTCTTCGATGGTGATGCGTGCGCTCGGCCTCAAGGCCAAGGCCATCGCGACCAACCCTCTGGGTAAAGTGCTGCAAGGCAACGTACGATACAGCTTGCCCTTCGGTATCTATCTTCCCGTTGATGCCACTGTCCCGCCTAAACCCAAGCATCCCAAGAACGGCACAACATCTGCCATGGAGGGTCCGGAAGGTGATGGTGATGATGGCGCTGTCTTGATGGCTGCTGTCGCTACCGAGCCATTCCAGCTCACTGGGCAAAAGGTGGTCGAGGTCGAGCTTCATGGCCGTGTGGTGCCGCCACCGCAAGACGAGGACATGCAGTCTACGAACCAATTGTCTGATGGACAGATCTCTCTCAATGCTGGTCAGACTATTGATGCCGTTGAGTACGACTCGCAGAAGGGTGACGGCCCCTCCGATCCAAAGCCTAAGGACTCGCCTCAGCAAGTGGCGCTGAGCAACTTCCTCAGCCGCTTCTTGCGTGGCGAGAACAACACTGTCTACGTACGCGGTGGTTCGCCTTTCCGCGAACCCAAAAGCTCAAAGCATTCCAGCAAGTCGCAGCCATCTGTTGGCTCACAGACAGTCGACGAGCTTCCAGGCGAAGGATCGGATCTTCCGGACTGGATCGACTCTGCGCTTCGATTGGTCGACTTGCCCATCTCGTTCCCGGGAGCCGAGGTGACCGAGCTGATCAAGAACGTGACGATCAACGATCTCAAGATTACGCCGCATCCGTTCGAACACGACAAGCTTCTGTGCAGCGGCACGGTGATGGGCGAGATGAACATGCCGGGACAGTTGAGCAGCATCGATGTCAAGATCACGCACATGTGGCCTGACATTCTGGTGTATGATGGTCTGCCACCGAGCATGCGCAAGAGCATCGAGATGGGGGCGCAGAGGTCGATGAGCCGCTTCGACATGGTCGAGGGGGCTCTTGACAGTCTGAAGAGGCTCGCATTCCTCGGTGGGTCAGCAGAAGATGAGCAAGGCGTGTCGACGACATCAAAGGACGATCCAAAGAAGCCCGAGCCCGAACCTGCGCCACCTCTTCCCGACCCGTTGCCGGAACATGCGTTTGGACGTGTGAGGCCGTACGACTTTGCACCTGCCGAAACGTTCATCGATCCCACTGATCCCAAGGGAGAACGCAAGCTGCTACGAGCGGTGCTCAAGGACGTTCCATTCACCGTGCTCCCCGGACGAGGAGGCATCTTCCGATCGTTCACATGGAAGCTGGTGACGGGTCAAGGAGCGTTGGTGGGCATTGAAGGATCGAGCCGTGCCAAGATCTGGAACTCGGGTCTAGGTGCTCTACAGCTACGCAACTTGCCTGTCAAAGGTGCTTTCATGCTGGGGAAGCGTGATTGAAGGTGCTCTACTCAAGACGTTTTGTTCCTGGATGCATGTTTGTTTTCTGTATCATGACTTGTAGCTATGCTCTCAATTGTTGAACGATGTGCGACTCTGAAGATCTAGTGATCGTTGATGGTTGATGAGATACGGCCGACAAAGGGATCGAGGAGCCCCACACTGATATGACAGACACATCTAGACGACGTGCGACTGACCTGCGCCGAACAAAGCATAAAGTGGTTCCTCCGTCGGCAGTGCCAGGAGGCATTGTAGCTTGCCTTCCAGGCGTGCCAAGTGTGCCTGTCGATCCGTTACCACCAATGCGGGGAGAGCGAGGATGAAGCTTCGAAATGCGGAGAAGAGGGCGACACTGATCAGGTATGGAGCCCGATTCGGCTCTCACCTGACCTTGAGCGAGAAGGTGCGTGAAAAGGCAAGCTAAAACGGTCGGAGATTGAAATCGGCCACTCGAAAAAAGTCATGGGCGTTGGATCAGCAGTTTGGATTGTTTGCGTCTCGAGGAAAAGCAAAGGCTGTAAGGGCGTTTGACATGGAGATGCCTGGGGAATGCGGGGTTGAACTTGTTCAGCAGCTCTTGATGGCATGATCATGACCACGAAAGGCTGTTCTGTTTGTGAATCCATCCGAAGAGCTTTCTTTTTTAACTTGTGAATCCGTTTCGCTGCCGATTGTCTAGACATGATTCAAAGGGTCTCGAGGCAGAATCAGCTCAGCATGCAATTAGCTGCCTTGCGGGGCAATATTCTGGTGAAGAGAGGAAAAAGTTCCCATGAAAGTTTGCGGTTGCAGCTGGTGCATTTGTCTGTTTTTGTGACAACCCAACTGCTAAGCGAGGTTGGAACTGACTGAAATCAGGGACAACCAACAGGCGAGAAGGGCCTTTTTCCGTAGTTCCTGAGACCCTTCGACTGCGCCGCACAGCACAGCACAGCACAGTCTACTCGCTCACGAACAAGGCTGGAGGTTGGCAGTTGGTGGACGACTAGTGCTCGTTCTCATGCAAACTAAAGCTCAAATGGTGACTAGAGCAGTCGTGAATGACAAGGTACGCATTGACGGCACTCGAAAGGCACAAGACCAGAGGGTCTGAGACACTGAGACGGAGAAAAGGCTGTAACGTCGATCCTCTAACCCAAAATCGGCTTTGAGAATCGATTTCTGTGTTGCGCCCCGACCACCTCGCCTAATCGTCACAATACAAAATCCTGCCTCAGGCTCAACGCCCGCGCACGCTCGATTGTTGCCCCGCACGCGCACACACGCATAGCCTCTGTTCCTATTCTTGTCTCACACCAAAGTCTCTTTTTCACGATGGCTCAAATCAAAAGAACATTCGGCATCATCAAGCCATACACTGAAATCCAAGCTTTGACCCTTGTTCTGGACAATGAAGAAGATGACAAGAAGCAGCAGGTGTTGGGATCTGTGCTTCCACTTCTGTGACCCACCTGCATGACGATTCCGGACCGCGGATTCTGTTTGTGTAAAGAGAGAAAGTGTGGACCGAATGTCACGAGGAAGGAGCCAAAAGGCGGCTGCGATTGTGTGTGGCGCGAAAGCGGTGTTCGAATTTTCAAGAGGGGAAAAAAAAGCGAGCAAACAAAATGACCGCATGCAAGGCGTCTCTCCCCCTACCCTCGATGCAGCGATGTGATTTGCACCGCAGCTGCATAAGATTGCGCCTGTCACTCAGTTCTGACAAGCATTGTAACCTTTTGAGCTCTTACTGTTCAGAAGCTGGGCAAATCAATCATCGCTCAAAGATCTATAGGACAAGGCGTCGTTGCAACCGATCGAGCCACTTTAGACTGATGGCAGCTACAGTATAATAATTGGCTGTCTGCATGTCAAACAGGAAAAAGAAAAAGAAAAAAAACTTCCTCTTCCGTCACAAATTAGACTCGCTTAGAAGGCTTTGATCGTTGTCTGCTGCTGCAGCATTCGCCAATTGATTTTTTTTATTTTATTCTCAGTTCTCCGCTCGAGCCTCGCTTAGCCATTTGCACACACTTTGTGGCTGCCGTTGGGTCGCTGTGTCCAACCGCCGCTGTTTCGACGTGCACCAATTGGAATTTCTCCTCTTCTTGGCTTTGGCTTTGACGGCAATCCCCGCTTCTCCCCCCGCCAATCAGCTGTCTTCTCTCTCTCTCTCTCTCTCTCTCTCTCTCTCTCTCTCTCTTTCTCGCATCCAAATTGGGAAACAGTCGTCCATCGCCCTTTTCTCTTGTAGCCGCTTTGCTCAATTCTAGCAGGTTTGCCCGCCGTCGTCTGGGCTAATTTTCTCTGCATCTAACCAAAACCTGCAATGTTGCATTTGCCATGAAATCGGACGGATCGCCCTTGCTCCATCTACCTCTCCAATCCACTCGACCAAGGCGTAAAGAAAGCTGCTGCAAGAAAGCCTGGACCATTTCCCACTCGACTCACTCGCCGCTGATGCTGCTTCTCATGTCTTCGTGCCGCTGCTGAATTCGATTTTGTTTGCTCTCCTTACCCCGTCTCGCCTCGTCTTGTCTCGTCTGGCGCTTTGTGTCTGAGTTCTGCACCCCGGATCCTCTCTTCGTCTCGTGCTCTTTGGATTGCCCCTCCCGGTTCCCTCAACGAGCAGCAGCAACCTCGACGCCATCTCTCCCTCTCCCTGCTGACGTCGACGCCACCATCTCACCTTTCCCTTTCCCCGTTCCGGTCTTTCTTCTCTTCGTCACCATCACCAACACCACCCTCCTCGACCATCCATCCGACCACCTGGCCCTATCGACACGGTCGTCTTCGACACCCTCTCTCCCTCTGTCTCTCTCTCTCTCTATTGATTCAGTCGGTTCTTCTTGATCCCACCACCATCTCTTAGGATCTGTCGTGTTAGGGTTTTTTCATTCGCTTGTCGACTATAGCATCTCCCCCTAGCGACACTTCGACACCACCACCACTAGTGCTTGCGTCTGCATCGTCGACCTCGCTCCGCACACACAGCGCACAGAGCATCGACTTGGGACAGTCCTCTTTCATCCATCTTTCGACAAAGACTCGACCCTTTCCTTCCACCTTCTCCTCGTCATCCTCCCGCACCTCCTGCTAGGGAGCTGAGTCCCCAATCACAATGGCGGACGACGGCTACGGCTCCCGCGAGAACCTTCGTCGACGCTCTGCCCCCCAGAGCGTCGCCTCGGACACTCCCGCTGCCAATGGATTCTACCAGCCTGGTCAACCCATCGGTTTCATTCGCGCTCGTGGCACCCCTTACGAGAAAAAGTACTTCTCCAGGAAACTCGGCTACTGCTGTCTTTTCGTTGCTCCTGTCGTTCTTCTCGTCACCCTCGCCATCACTCTGCTTCCCGTTCTCTACGCTGTAGCCAACCACGCCCTCCACACCGCTGTGCTTCACGTCTACGAGTCCAACATCACCAACCCCGGCAACACCTCGTTCCCGCTCACCCTCGAAGGTCAGACAAAGAAGGTCGGCATTTTTCCCGCCCATCTCTTCTTCCGTGAGCCGGTTCAGGTCTACTGGGTCTTGCCACCCAATCCTGGTCAGGTCGCTTCCCCAGAGACCCTCACCGAGGTCAATCTGGGTCAGTTCCGACTCGATTACATTGGTGCCGCTGCCGGTCATGCCCGCATCAAGCAGGTAAGTTCATCTCGCTACTTTGCCGCTGTCTTTTAATCCCACCTTCACCCACTCACCCTTCCCTCTCTTCACTTCGTTTGCACCGCAGGCCACCAACTTTGAGATTGCCAACGTATCCGCTTTCGGCGAGTTTGCCAAGTACCTCATCTCTCAACCCGAATTCACATGGAAGCTCAATTGCTCTAGCGTCCATGCGGAGGCCTTCTCCTTCTTGCCCACCTACAAGAATCTGGTCTTCAACAAGCATCTCATCCTCAAAGGCTTCAACAACTTCGAGGATGTAGAGATCCTTGACTTCCAGCTTCCCGGCGATGACCCAGCCGGTGGTATCTCGCTTTCCGTCACCACCTCGCTCGTCAACCCTTCGCCTTTCGGTGTTCAGCTCGGAACCCTCAACCTCGGTCTCTACTATCAAGGCTTGTTCCTCGGTCCTGCTACCGCCACCAACCTCAACGTCACGGCAGGTCGCAACGTCATCACCCTCAACGGTCGACTCGTGCCTCACAACGACAACGCCACCGCACTCGACTTGCTTGGACAGCTCTTCACCGGCTACATCAACGGCGAGTCTCTGCCTACTCAGGCCCGCGGTGTCTCGGTCCAGCAGGCCAACGGCGACTACGTTGGATGGCTCAGCTCAGGTATCACCGCTCTCGAGCTGGCCGTACCTCTCAAGGCGCCTCAGCCAATCAACCCCATCAAGAGCATCAGCATCGGCTCCTTGGCTTTGGTCTACACTCCCGAGACTGCCTACCAGCCAACTGCCTTCTCGAGCGCTCTCTCTGCCGTCCTTGGTCTGCCTTTCGGTTTCTCGCTCTCCATCGTCAACACTGCCAACACGTTCACCATCCTCTACGACGGTGCCCAAGTGGCTACGATCAACTCGGCCTACTCCAACACCACCACGCAACTCTCGCTGGTCAGCGCTGGTCAGACCGCAGGTACCCTCAACCTCACCTTGCCGCCTTCCCTTTTGACGCTCGCAAACGACACCGCCGCTGCACGCAAGGAGCTCGAGAACTTCCAGACCTACCTCACCCTCAGCAACGGAACCGCCATCCGTCTCCAGGGTGAAGCCAAGGCCATCACCGACACTCCCTTGGGCCGTGTCTTGCTTAACGGTATCATCTTCGATGTGGACAGTGGTCTCTTGGGTGTTCAGGGTCTCACCGCCTACCCTACGCTCATCACCAGCGTCGATGTCACTGGCGGTACCAGCAACGGTATCAACCTCGCCGTCGGAACCACGCTGGTCAACCCTTCCAACTTGAACCTCAGCATCGGCGACAGCTCCTTCCAGCTGGTCAACCGCGATGTGCTCGGTACCGTCACCATCCCTGGCCTCGACCTCATGATTGGCAGGAACGACGTCAATGCTACTTCCGTCTTCGACCCCAATGCCAGTCCTTACGGTCTCGAGACGCTCAACCGCTTCATCTCCGGCCAGGACACGGATCTTGGCATCAATGGTTTCTCGGGATCCACTGCCGTCTCGTCGCTGCTGCCTGCTCTTTCGCAGCTTCGCCTCAAGACAACGCTGCCAGGTCTCAAGACGTCGCTGGTGCGATCCGCCAACCTGACCGTCCTCGAGACCACGGGTTACGTCAACAACATTGCCAACTCGACCGTCTTCCTCAACAATCCCTTCTCGTCGCCGCTTACCATCACGCGCATTCGCTCCAACGTCACCTCGCACGGCATCTTTGTGGCCAGCATCGACACCCCACTCAACTTTGTGGCCCAGGGTCGTGCCGTCACCCAGTCGCCTCCCGTCCAGCTCGGCCTCAACCTCTACCCGCCCGACATTTTCGGTCTTGTGCGCGCACTTGTCGTGCAGAGCGGTCAGAACCCAGAGTACCTCGATGGTGTCGTTCAGCTCGGTGGTTACACCTACACGCCCAGCACCTCGGCCAACTCGCGTCGCTCGCTCAACTTGGACGATGCCGAGGACAGCTACGACTACGAGGACGACAACGAGCTGGCTCATGCCATGATGGGCGGCGTCAACAATGTCGAGACGCTCGCCAATGTTGCTGATTGGGCCGAGCGCGATGGGTCGCACGCCGTCGAAGAGGCTGGCACGCTCACCAAGCGAGCCAACATCTACACTGGCTTCGATCTGCCTAGCTACATTGACCGTGCCTTCCAAGGCGCCACGGCTAACCTTGAGATCGTTTCGGATGCTAACATCGGCGACTACTCCACCACGCTCACCTTTGCCCAGCAGAACGTGCCGCTCGGTACCGATGTGACGCTCAACAGACTCTTGCCTGTGCTTGCGGGTCCCATCGTGCAGAAGATCGTCGACAACGCCATCCTCAACATCGACCGAGTCACGATTCTCAACCCTCAGCAGAACTCGTTCCAGACCGCTCTGCAGGGTACCATCACCGACTCGGGTCCCTTTGACGCTACGATCCAGTTCACAAACGGTCTCAACGTCACTTGGAATGGGCGGCTCCTCGGTCAGATCGCGATGCCCAACGTCTCGCTAGCCGGTGACGTCGGCGCGACGCTCGAGATCCTCGCCGAGTTCGTTGTTGCAGACGTCGGCTACCTCACCGAGTTCACCAAGTACCTGCTCACCGAGCAGAGCTTCGTGTGGAACATTGCTGGTGATGGTCTTAGCGTCGCTGCTCTCGGTATCGAGGTGCCCGGCATCACCATCTCCAAGAACGTCATCCTCAGCGCCTTCAACGGTCTCAGGAACAGTGTCATCATCAACTCGTTCGATTTGCCCTCCAACGACCCTGCCGGTGGTATCCACCTTACCGCCGACACCACCATCTACAACCCGTCGCAGGTCGGTGTGCAGCTGTCTCGCTTTGGTGTCAACCTGGACCGCAACTCTTCCTTCATCGGACCCTCTGCTGCTCAGGACTCGTTCGTTCTGCAGGCTCTCGCCGTCACCACCCTGCCGCTGGTCGGTCGATTGGTGCCGCAGACCACCGATCAGGGTCTCGCCGTGCTCTCCGAGATCTTTACCCGCTTCGTCGGCAACTTGAACACTGAAGTGATGGTGTTGGGTGACTACGCCGGTCCCGACAGCGTCACGTGGCTCAATGACGGTATCAAGGCGCTTGCTGTTGCGGTCTCTCTGCCCTCGCAAAAGTTCACCGTCATTCGAACCATCTCGATCAACCAAATCTCCCTCTTCTTCTCGACGCAAAGCGCTTGGAGCCCGCCGACGAGCTCCAACGACACGCAGTCCCAGTTCTTCCTCCCCTTCGCCTTCCCTCTGGACATTCAGCAGGTCGGCGGTGGCTTCATCGCTGGCTACCAGGGTCAGGACATGGCTGTGCTCGACATCCCGCTCTCGCCCTCCATCACGGATGTCACTGCGCGAATCCTGACGCTCATGTTTAGCAACGTGCCCTTCTCGGTTTACGGCAACCAGCATCCGAGGTTCTCGCAGTTCCTGGCTGATACCACCGCAGGAACCCAGGTCACGTTCAACCTGAACGGTATGGCCAACACCAAGGCCAACACCGCCGCTGGTCTTGTGTCCATCAGCAACATTCCGTTCAACGTCGACACGAACCTGTTGGGTCTGCAGAACCTCAACGCTCGTCCCGCCATCATCTCGAACCTGGATGTCTACCACGGCTACCCGTCGTACCTCCAGATCAATGTCGATGCGACGCTGTTCAACCCTTCGCACATCACCATCGGCACGGGCGATGTGACGTTCCAAGTCTACTTCTTGAACCGCTTGATCGGTACTGCTGTCATCAACGGCCTTGTGCTGGTACCTGGTACCAACATCGTCCCGACCCAGGTGCGCTACTCGCCTCAGGGTTCCGCCAATGTGGCTGCTGGTCAGACGCTGCTCGAGAACTACGTGCAGGCGATCGTCTCCAACACGATCATTCAGGGAACGCGAGACACCACGCCGATCGAGTCGCTCAAGCAGGCGCTCTCGGGTATCGCTCTCAACGCCGACATCCCTCCGCTCAGGCAGCTGCTCATCACCAGGGCCCAGCTCGTGATCCCTCCCAACATTGCGCAGACGGGTATCGCCCAGGCCAGATTCGACCTGCGCAATCCCTTCACCGCTTCGATCAACCTGCTCAAGGTCAAGGCCGATGCTTCGTACCAGGGCATCTTCCTCGGTGAGATCAACCAGGATGTTTCCAACAACCCCATCCGTGCGCCCGGTCACACCACCATCACGTCGCGCTACCTGCCCTTCAACTTCGATCTTGACCCCAAGAACCTCATCCGATTCGTGCAGGCAGCTGCTGCCACACAGGGTGTTGACCTGGGTCCTCTGCCTCCGCTCTTTGCACAGGTGTTGGCGCAGGCTTCGACCCAGACGACCATCAGCCCTTACCCTGACTTCAACCCTCCCAACTGTGTGTCTGGCAGACAGTTCGACGTGCTTGGTGCTATCCTGCGAACGCTCCAGGGTCTCACCTCCAGGCTCGATATCCAGTCGGCCCTCAAGTTGGATGATTACTTCACCAACCTCAACTTTGTGCAGCAGCCCGTGCCTACCGTGACGGACGACACCGCGCTCTACCTGCTCGGTCCCGCTGGTGCGCCCATTGTGCAGAACATCGTCGACCAGGCCGTGCTCAAGGTCAACATCGCCAACATCACCAGCGTCACCAACTCTGGCTTCGATGTTTCGCTCGCCGGTTCGCTTACCAACACGGGTCCCTTCGACGCCTACATCGAGTTCACCGAGCCGTTGACGGTCACATGGCAGGGCAGGAACATCGCCAAGCTCACGTTGCCGCCCATCTGCGCCTTTGCCAACGAGGGTGTTCCCGATCTGAGGACGAGCGGTCATCTGACCATCACCAACCTCGGCGCCTTCACCGACTTTGCCACCTACATCTTGCACAACCCTGGCTTCCAGTGGACCGTCTCGTCGCAGCACCTTACCGTCCGCGCTCTGCACATCATCTACAGCGACGTCATCATCTCGAAGAACATCGACTTCTTGGCGTTCAACAACCTGCCCGGCATCACCACGAGCAACTTCGACATCTACGGCGAGACGAGCAACTCGCTGCTCATCCGAACCGACGCGGCCATTCCAAGCCCGGCTACGCTCGGTATCCAGCTCGACACGGCCAACTTCGAGATCTTCTTCATGGGCACCGATATCGGTCCCGTGCACTCGTCCAACCTGTTCCTGGCTGCGCTGACCACCACCAACACGCTGCTCGAGGGTATGATCACCGCCAAGTCGGGTCGCGACCTGCAGAACACCGGTATCCTGTTCACCAACTTCTTGCAGGGCAAGACCCAGATCTTGCAAGTCAAGGGTGTCTCGGTCGTCACCCAGGCCAACGGCAACCAGCCCGTCAACTGGCTCAGTGCTGCCTTCAGGACGCTCACCGTCGATGTCTCGCTCCCAGGCAAGATCTACCAGATCATTTTCTCGATCACGCTGTCGGATCTGACTGTGTTCGTCAACGGCAACCCCGCCGACTCGTACGTGGTGCCATCGAGTTCCAACTCGACCATCGCTACGTTTGCCAATCCGTTCATGTTCAGCTTGCAGCCCATCCAGGCCGCGCCGCACATCAACCTCTCGTATGCCAACGGCGACACTGCCTACCTGGATCTGCCTCTGTCCAACGTGCAGGCCGGTACCTCGCGCGGTCCGTCCGACTTCCAGGCGCTGCAGCTCATGTGGCGCAGACAGGACATTGTCGCCGTCGACCGTCCCAACTTCCAGGCGTTCTTCGCTCAGCTTACCGACACGCCTCGGGGTACCTTCGCTCTTCGTGGTGGCACCGACGTCGTGGCCAAGACGGTGATCGGAAACATCCCTATCGGTGGCATTCCGTTCAACGTCACCACTTCGCTCGCCGGTATCAACAGCTTCAACGGCGTCACGCAGTTGTCGGATGTCATGGTCAGCAGTGGTACCGCAGCGTTCCTGTGGGTGCCGCTCAAGGTCACGCTCGAGAACCCATCGAACTTGACCGTCTTCACCAACGAGGTGTTCCTGCCCGTCCTGTTCTCGGGCGTCGTGGTCGGTCGAGCCGAGATTCCTGTGCTTGGTCTTATCCCTGGAAGCAACCTGGTTCAGTCGTACTTCTACTACGCGCCGGCCAATGCCAACGATTCGACCGCACAGCGGCTCCTCCAGCTCTACGTGCAGCCCGCGCTCTCCGATGGCACTTCGCCACAGCAGGCGCCGCTCACCATTGACGGTTCCGCGGGTCCTCAGACCAACTTGACGCCTTACGACTCGCTCCGACCGGCGCTTGCTGGAATCAAGCTCACGACGACGCTCAACGGTATTGCTTCGCGTATCGTGACCGACATCAGGGTCTACCTCACGGCGCAGACGCTCGTCACCGGTCTGCCTGGCATCTTGGGTCTTCCCAATGCGCCCAAGCCTGTGGTCGAGATCGATATCACGATTCGCAACCAGCTTCAAACCGGCCTTTACATCGTTGCTTTGCAGACCACCGCCAAGGCTACAGGGTCAGCCAGGAACCCATCGAACCCAGATGCGCAGGTCTCGTACACTTTCCCGACTCCATTCGGAACTGGACCTGGGACCTCGGCGACATCGGGCCGAATTCCCAACGTCATCCTGCCCAAGGGTCTGCTCGGCTCGCTGGGTGTTATTGGCAAGAACCTCGACATTTACAACAACATCCCTGTCCGACTGGGTCCCTCGGCGGGCGACAGCTACCTGGCGCCTGGTCTCGAGTATGACGAGATCGATATCCCGACCCAGTACTTTATCGATCTTGGTGGCATTCCCATTCCACTCGACCCAGTCGAATCGATCACTGGATTGCTCGGCCAGCTTGAGCAAGCAGGTGCTAACCTTGGCAGCATCCTCGGCAACCTCTTGGGCGATTTGGCGCAGGGCAACGTCATCGGCGGTCTCTCGGATGCCAGCAAGGGTCTCTTGTGTACGCTCACCGGCCTCACCCAGGGTCTGGGTATTGGCATTCTCAACCCGATCCAGTCGCAAGCCGGCTGTCCAGGCGCCTCGTCGTCGGTCAGCGCTACCACGGCGTCATCGACCAACCCAGTATCTGCAGCTACTTCCGCCCTCGCTTCTGGCGCATCGGCCGCGACATCTGCGTTAGCATCTGGTGCATCGGTCGCGGCATCCGTAGCAAGCTCGGCAGCAGCTCCCGTAACCAGCGCTGTCGGCAGCGCCACCTCTGCTGTCGGAGGCGTAGTCTCGACAGCCGCCGCCGCTGCCACGTCCAACCCGGTAGCTAGCGCCTTGGGCAATCTGCTCTCGCGTCGTGCCGAACCTACACCGCTGCGTCTGCACCAGTTGTGAGATATACCCCCTCCCCCCTACACCTGCGGATAGACCGCTCTTTCTCCACTAGGACCCTCGATGGTCCCGTATACATTCCTTTAATTCACTCTCGCTTTGTTATAATTTTCTTCTCTGTGCTTCTTACATATACTCTCTCTTAGCGTTTCAAGTTTTCTTGGCTTCGTTCTCTGGAATTCGAAAGAATGATATTTGTATCCGGTTCCATTGTCGAAAGTGTGTGAGTGTGCGAGTGTGCGAGTGTGTGAGTGATGTGCGAGTCGAGAGGTGTTCAGTGTGTGTCACAATGGATTCGGAAACGGCCACGAAGGATTGGCGTGATGTTGTGGTTGAGAGGAGGTCGGGATGCGACGGGAAAGTTGCGTGACGAGTCTACAAAGCGAAGTGACAAGCTCGCAAAGAAGTGTGACGGCGATGAGCTGCACAGAGCTGAGTCGCAACGAGATCGTTCAGAGGTGTGACAGATTCGCCAAGCGATGTGACAAGTTCGCGGGTTGAGGTGCAAAGTGCGACGAGATCGTTCAGAGAGGTGCGACAGCTTTGCAAAACAACGTGACAGGTTCGCAAAGGAGTGTGACAAGCTCATTCCTCACCGTTTGTCTGATCGCTCTTGCCATCGCTCATACTTCAACACTTCCACCGTGCTGCTGCAACGGCAAGGAGGGAGCGACGGCGGCGTCCACAAGAGACTGTGCACCGTATGTGCCTAACCTCGTCTTACGAGCCAGCTCTGTCAATGTAGCGCACAAGACATCGATGGCATTGTTGTTGCTGCAATCATGCCTTGCAGGCAACATAGGCAACTTGCAGGAGGTAGTGGTAGGGATGGCGGAGGAAGAGGATGAAGACGCTACAGCGGTAGAGTCAGAGACCAAATGGAGAAGATGAGCTTTGTGGGTGGTAAGGGATCACTTGCTAGGATCTTTGGCATGATCCCTCCGATTGATCAGCTTGACCAGGTTGTACAAATCTGCTCGCTTCCAGATGCGTCCCCAGTCTCGAATGGAACAATCGAAGCACTTCATCTCCACACCGACGTTCAAGCAGGGCTTCATCCTGAGCTGGTGCTTCACTGTGCAGAAGCCTTTGGCATAGATTGTGCACCGTCTGTGCCTAAGCTCATCTTCGATGTCGTGATTCTGGAAATTGAAGCAAAGATTTGGGTCCTGCAATTGCTCCGCCACCTCTAGCCAGCCTTTCCCAGATCTTCTTGCAGCGCTCGGCCTCCCACTTGGTCTTGAAGTTCTCCCTCAAGTAGTTCATTTGTTTTCCATGCTCATCTGGACCATAGCCTGTCACCTTTGTGCCTTTCCTGGCCGCTCATCCTCACTTGGGTCTGAAGAGGAATCGAGACGGCTTTCCGACACTGTTTCTTCCTGCGCCTACGTCTATGTTTGACCTCTGCGTCTATCTTCTCCATTGTGCCTGGAGGGCCAAGGATAGCTGCAATTCAAAGAACAAAAAGTGGCATGGAATTCAAGACAGCGATGATGACAATGATGATGGTAATGTGGGACATGGATACATGGGGCCTCTCGCTGTTGCTGCGTACATGCTGATGACGGCATCAGAGAGTCTTTTGCCGCTGTTGCTGTCTTCATCGTCACCCGTAGACCCTTTAGATGGCTGTAGTCTTCCTAGCTCTTGGTATGCCTTTTGTTAGAACAGACCTGCTCAAGATTTTGATCTGGTGAGAAGTTGTTGAAGAAGCTGGCAAGCTCCGAGCGATTCAACTATGCGACAAGGAGCATCGCTCCTGACCTTTGTCGGAAGCAATGCTCGCTGTTCACAGACAGGGCCTGCGATACACGTCATGTATGATTTGCTTTGAGATCTTGACTTGTCAGCAGTTGGGTCCAGCGGCAGCCTAACCTGGGCACACGCTGTGCGAAGAGATGAACGCAGCCACCACCTTCTCGTTGCCAAAGCTTGGGTGCAGGTTGCACGCCAGGTGAAAAGGGAGCAGGCGTGGAGACAAGTCGTGGATGTGATGGACGACGCCGCGGATTCAAAGCACAAGATCATGAAGACGGGCACTCTGATCGCCATCTTGCAGACAGACTTACGCGCTCGGGCAACCACAGCATGGACAGTTTTCAGCAAGCGTTGTTGGAGATCAGCTCCATTGTCAGGCGCATCCAGAAGCTTGATGAAGCGTTGTTGACCACCTCTTCCATTTTCCGTCAACAAAGCTTTCCCCCAGATCGATGTCCAAGTTCAATTGCGATGCCAGGAACGGGAGTGGTGTCGCACTACTGAAGTGGGGTTGCGCTCGGTAGCGAGGCACACGGTGAGCTGAACGACTCAGACCCAGGGCCGGTCAACAAAAGCGCAGTGCTGGACAACCAGTGCTGGACAACAAAGACGCGGTGCTGGACAACAACAACAACGCCGAGATCGAAGATGAAGCTCACTGCGCATCACTTTGGACAGCCATGCTGACATTCGACATCTTGCACGCGCACACATCGCAGTAGGTGATGACACAAGTCTTGCGCACTATGACCCAACGCCTGAACGCCAGCCTCGCACTTTGCTCTTACGCGGTGTTTCGGAACACAGCCGATTCACAGCCTGACTCTCGACAGGTCACACTCGACGGATCACATTCAACGGACGACCCTCAACGGATCACATCCGACACTCAACACTCGAGAGGTCACAGTCGCGCTCACTCGCGCACTCGCGCACACAGCAACACGTCACATGGGGACCAATGATCGATAGAGAAACATAAACGACAGTCAGATCATACAATAAACGAGAATGTATAAGAAAAACGAGCAGCAGTGGAACCAACGGGCTCTTTTTGACACCCTACAATCAATCGTCTTGCAGCTGGTCACCCTCTTCATCGTCCTTGTGGGATGACGTAGCCGACTGTCTCTTGGCAACAGGTGAGCGGTCGCGTGACGAAGGCTTGCTGTTAGGCTCTTCAGCCTTTTCCGCAGCAGCAGCTGCCTCGGAAGCAAGGGTGGCAGTAGACTTTGCGGATGTAGGAGCATTGGAGGATGATCCTGAAGAGTTGTGCTTGGCAGCAGCAAGGTCGGATGGACGAGACATGGGCTCGTCATCATAGTCGGCAGATCCGGTCTTGGCCTCCAACTCGCGAACACGAGCTTCGAGACCACGGACACGACCTTCCCACAAGACACGTTCGTCTCGGACACGACGTTCGACTGTCTCCTCAAGAACACGGCGGCTGGACTGCAAAGTCTGAAGCAAAGTGTTGGAGCGCTTGATCTGATCCTCGAGCGTTGCCTTGAGAGTCCTGCTGTCGTAGAGCGAGTCGTAGAAGTCGGAAAAGAGCGAGAGGAAGTGCGCTTTGGACGAAGGCGGCGAACGCAAGTGGTCGGGCAATCGAGCCGTGGGAGGTGGGTTGAAGGCTTGACGTCCACCAGGGTGACCGCGAGCAAACTGGGTGGTGTGATAGGCGGGAGAAGGCAACGTTGCGGTCTGAGGAACGTGACCACCTGGCATGCGTGTGGAAGGCCCTTGACGCGCAAGCGGGTTTGCAGTGTGAGGCATGTCAGGGATGCGTCCTTCGCGGATACCTAGCACCTCTTCGCGGTCTCGGTCGTCTCGGCGGAAGGAGTCGGAAGATTCTTGCTGACGCGAGCCAGGGACGATGCGTTGCTGTTGTTCGCCGGCGCCGCCGCCACCGCGCGGGGGAGGGAAGGGCTGTGGCGCTTGAAGCGAGGAGTGGTTGGGTCGAAGGTTGGATTCGCGTGGAGCCTGATCCTGAGGCAATGGCTGGTCACGGTTGTCGAGACCGAAAGACAGCTTCTGAGGCGGAGCGCTCTTTGCGATGCCGGAAGAGGATCGGATGAGGGAAGCAGCCTCGAAAGCGGAGCCGGAGCCGGTGTCAATGTGAAGTCGGCTCGCCTTGGCTTGTGCGGCATCTCCTCTCCTGCGAGCGAGCATGCCCGGGCCGTGGTCGAGGCCATCGTCGTAATTAGATGAAGAGAGCACCGAGGGTCGATGACCGTCTTGCATTGGCGGTAGGGGGCCACCGGCTCCAGAGTTGGGGCTGTGCATGGGTCGCTCGTGCGGTGAAAGTCGGCCGTTGGATCTGTTGGCGTAAGGTGGGTTTAGAGGGGAGCGCAAATCGTCGGCGTAAGCGTCTCTCTCGTCGAGGTAGCGCTGTGCCGAGTGCGGTGGACCGTCCGCTCTACGGAAAGGTGGAGAACGGCCTCCATTGGCAGGATCGTCGCGTCGTCGGTCATCGCGATCGAGGCCATCACCGAGACGTCTGCGCTTGAGCGCGATGGAAGCAGGGTCGTCGCGCATGGCAGCAGCAGCAGCAGCGGCTTCCTCTTCGGCGGCGTTGATGGGCAAGGGAATTTGAGAACGAGGACTGGAAGCGTGACGCGGGTTGGAGTTCTGAGGACCAGGATTTGGGAGGTGGTTGTATCTGGGATCGTGGGGTTGTTGACGAGGTGGGCTGTAGCGGCTCGAGCCTTCGTGTTGGGAACGGTAACGAGCGTCGAGCAGTTCGTCCCTTCTTGCAGCTTCTTCGTGCTCGAATCTGCGTTTTCTGTCAATCCAGAGATCGCGAGAACGGTCGATGGGCTCCTCGTGCATGCTCTACAGATTGTGTGAGAGCGTGTGTGGGGTTGTTGAGCGAGAAAGAGGGTCTCTAGACGAAGCGTTGAGGTTGAACGCGTCGAAGGATAGTCTGTTTTGCTAGGAGCTAGCGTGTGGTTGGGCAGATATGACGCTGGAGACAATCGACAAGGATGACAGCGTTTGAAGATGGGTGCGTGATCGAATGGATTGGCTCGTGTGAATGGTGGGTTGAGGCAGGAGTGGTGGTGGTGGTGGTGGTGGAAGGAGCTTGAGAAGAGGAGGATTGCGTCAAGGTGTTTGCAAAGCTGGATGTGGTGGTACGTTGAGAAGCGAGGGCGATTGTGGCTTGATGGCGGAGTAGCTGCACCAGTGTTGATGCAAGGGAATCTTCCGGCGGCGTCGAGTTGGGATGCAAGAGAGCGCGCGAAAGAATGGCTACTGCGTTTGGCTTGAGGAGGAGGAGGCGAGCCAAGCGGAAGAAGGTCAAAGGGGAAGGGAACAAAGCAATGGGCCAGCGCGCATCTAAAGGGTGGCTGTGAAGGGAACGAGCGCGTTGAGATCGCAGCCAGGCCGAGTGATGGTGGCTGTTCGAGGCGATCAATGCAGGTAGCCAAGAGAAGAGGAGGGGATCCGAGCGGATGGACGACCGAGACGAGACGAGACGAGGCGGGGCTTGCACTCGAGACGTTTGCAAATGAGATGGAAGCCAACGCCGCGTTGAGAAAGAGAAGGAAAAAAGCCACACGCACACACACACAGGCCCAATCCCCAGCTGTGAATCCAAGCCGAGGGCGCAAAACTCGAGACGAGACAGGAAAGACAACGCGTTCGCAAGTGAGTTACAGCCCCCTCCGGAGACAGGTGCAGCACCCTGCACATCCTGCAGCCGACACGGGAGACAGAGAGACACACCAACACGCTCTCTCTCTCTCTCCCTCTCTCACGCACCCACGCAACAACATAAGCGCCCAAAATTTCCACGCTCTGGCTTACAGTGGGGCGGGGCCTCAAAAAGTCTCACAATCAAGCAACCAGTTGGGAATTTTTAAAGTTTAATATTAATAAATTTCACACCAACAGCAGCAAGCAGCGACGAGCAGCAGCAGAAACAGCAACCACCAACGCAGTGCAGCTCATCTAAGTCAATCCTACACAAATGAACTCTGAGTGACGCAGACGGAGCTGGCCTCCGTTTCATCGGTAAGCGATCCGATAGGGCGGGCGGAGGAGTGCGTGTCTTTTGATGGAGACTGTTGAATCGGCTTCTGCAGAGATTGCTAGCTTGGTTGTAGCAGTGTGGCATGGTGGTTGGCCACTGCTTAAGTTGAGAAAAGTCAGATTGGAAGACACGCGCATGCATGATTGCTCTGCTTAGCGTGGATCTTAGACTTTTTAGCGGATTGCCCGAGTCAAGCAGTCAATGAGGGAGCCGGCTGATCCAGCCCCGAGCGACTCTTTTCTCTTTCCTTCTGCTTCAACACGCGTGTGTGTGTGCCTGCGTGTTTGCGTGTGTGTGTCATTTTGACCCTTTTCTCTTTACGCCGAAAGGGGCAATCCCGAGACCCTTGCTACGATAAACTCGGGCTCTGGAGCTGTAACTTTTCCAAAGACAAGTTGACTCAAATCGGAGCTCGAACGGCAACCAAGGAGGGGCAAAGTCACAGTCTCAGGTCCTCTCGACCGTCTCATCTGGCAATCCGAACCTCGGCCAAAGAAAGATGCGCCCCATCTGCCTTGCCAGTTTCGACCTTCGTGCTTTTGTTTCTCGAACTCCTTTTTTGGCGAGACAAAAGGGCGGCATGATCCATCACTACCGTCTCGAACAAAAAAAGAAAGAAAAGGAAAAACAGTCAAAGTCTCACGACAGAGACACTCGTCTCCCGTGCCTCAGTGACTCTTTCCATGTCTCAAGCTACTACCACATCGACTATACTAGACTCTACGCCTGGGCATCATCCCCGGTGTCATCTGTCAAATCTGACCCAGAGACTACGCTCCCGACTGCATCGAATCTACGGTAGCCTGACTAGCTAGCCGAGAAACAGCCGATACGTTACCGCTTCTTATTGATCTCGCTCTCTCTTGCTTGTTCATCCACTTTCGGTGCAGTAGCGCAATCTTGCCGTCCATTAATGCGACTAACAGATGCATGCTTACTTGAGACTTGCCAAGCGTTGTTACAACATTCCTCGTGTCACATATCCAAACGCTCATGGGCTTGCTCCTTCTAGTCGGATTTTGGTGTATGTATTGTGTACCTCGCTATCCTTAGCCGCCCCTTTTTCTTCGCGACTGTCAGTCACCCTCTTAGCCGCGCTTGCGACCCACCGGCTTGGGGCGCTTGTATGTGCCGATAACCGAGAGACAGACATGTCATACCCTCACAACTATTCCATCGGAGATTCTCCAATCCTATTTCCGAAGCTGCTGTCATGACAAGCAAAGACAGGGGCAGCCTGCTTGGAGTTCCTGATTTTTTTCTTACCCCCGCTTCTTCTTATTGCCGGTCAATTTTTACGTAGCCGGGTAGGTAGCTGAGACAGCTCGCTTCTCATCCACTCTTGACACATCCGGTTTCTGATCGAGTGTACGTTAGTTCACATTCCTACTGCCACAACAGACGAGTCAAGTATAGTGTTACATCCGAGACAAACAGAGCAGCAGACTGGGCTCTACATCGGCTCAAGCGCATACGCGAGACTGCTCCAGCTAATAACGTCGAGGTGGGGGGATAGGAGCGTTGCCTCCATTGTAGTATCCCCCGCCTCCGCTTGCTCCACTGTGGGGGTCGTAGTGCTGCACATTAGCTCCGTACGGCATTGGTGCGCCACCCGCATACGTCTCGGTCTGCATCATCACCGGTGTCGGGTAATAGTTGACGTTTGGCGTGTCGTACATTCGACCCGATGGTCTTGCAGGTGCAGGAGCCGGACTTGATGCGTAGTTGGGTGTGTACGGCGTTACAGGCAATGCACGTCGTTGCGGTGATTGCAATTGGCAGGCCTCGAACGATGCATCAGCGCCCGAATTTTGCGAGTAGTAGTACCCTCCGGCCATCTCGGCATTTCTCTTGTTTGGACTCGAGACCGGCGTGCCGTAATAGTTCCCTGCACCACCGTACGTGGCAGTGTTGTGGTCGACGTATTCTTCAAAGTCGTCCTGCGACGCTCTTTCGTAAGCATGCGAGTGGTATGCGTTGCCCGTTGATGGTCGATCGATCGCATGCCTGGTGACTGGATCGTATGCTTCTTCTTCCAGAGTCGCATCGAGCTGCTGGTACCTCTGCCCTCTGTTTGAGCTTCCCATGAATCGGTCCGTGATCCGACTCGAACTGCGTGAAACCTTGGATCCTCCCGTCGTTTGGCGCTGCAAATGCGACAGTCCAGCATCCGACATGATTCCACCGCCCATCATCAGATTCATGTTGGGCTCGTTGCGGTAGATGCGCGAGGACTCGTTCTCCAGATCCTGATTGGTTAGCGCAGTGATGTTGTAGCTCGACTTCTCCAGTCCACCAGACGGCCCGCTGAAGCGCGGATCGTTGACGCCCGTCACACCGATCGCGTTGATGATCGGTGCTTTCAGGTGACGACTGCGAACGAAGGCGATGATACCCCAGATCGCTGCTAGACCGACGATGGCTCCAGAGATAGGCAGGGCATATTTGAGAGCATCCGATGTCGAAGCGCTGTTGGCGGCGTCATCTTTGTCATTCGCGTCTCCGTCTTTGCCGTTGCTCTTCGAGTCCTTGCCGTTGCTCGAGTTTTTCCCGTCCTTGCCATCTTTGCCTGACTGCGTGCTTTCAGCACCGTAACCGGGATAGCCGGGAATACCATCTGCGCCCGGATCCGAGAGAATCCTCAGTGGATCGGTGCTCGTACCAAACGCAGGCTCGAGCGTAGACGACGAGTTGGCTCCCGAGTAGACGAACGAGGTGATGTTACCGTTACCGTTACTGCTGCTGGACATGCTGGTCAAGTTGAGACTGCTGAGACTGGCACACTGAACATTGAACTGCTTGATCTCCTGCGAGTAGAAGCCATTCTGCTTGTACTCGGGTGACGTCCAATCGATCGGTCCTCCTGCCCACTCGATAGTGCCTTCGGGGTTGGTCTCGTTTCCACCGGCCCACGTACTGAATTGGATTCTAGAAGGAGACCGCGGATATTGGAGACCTGCCTGAGCACGCGTCAGCGTTCTTACCACGTTGCCGTCGATGCTCCACTGAAGCTGACTGCTCGTCCAGTTCAGACCGTACGTGTGCCAGTCACTGACGTTGAAGTTGGGAGGGCTGACGGTAAGACCGTTTTCTTTGGTTGGCTGGCCCATCCAGAAGTGATTTGTAAGCCCGATTGAGGCATTTGAAGTAGTGAACTCCCAGTCAATCTCATCTTTGATGGCACTCATGGTGATGAAGGCAGCGACAAGACCTTGTCGAGCATTGTGTCGGAGCGTCGCCTCGACGTAGCCGTACAGGAGGTAGTCGGTGGTCGAGATCTTAGCCTGTTGTGCCGCTGTAAGCTTGAGGAGTACTCCTTCAGGTCCAGGGCCCAGCGAGCCAGAGTCGAGCGTGAAAGGTGAAGATGCGTTGCCGTTGTACTCGAGGACGGGCATGAAGATGTCGTTGTTGTTGTAGTCGTTTGGCTTGATCGTCATCTGACGCGAGCGGCAGACTGGGTTTGGAAGGCAGGACGAAGGCTTGAAGCTCGACATGGGGTCGCAGCCACCACCGCATTGCATCGACCCTGAGCCGCAGACGCCTTCCGCTGAGCAGCATGGACTTGACTCGGGGCATAGCGAGGATGCGCTGCAGGTGATTGCTGGAGTCTGAGCCGAGGCTGATGGCACGTTCGACACCAAGGCCAAGGCGGACAGGAGCGACAGTGCTGAGAGCACGGCCGCCTTGCCTTTTGATCTGGTCATTATGAGATCGTTCGTCCAGACTTCAACTGATGTTCTGGTCCGAGAGGTGTCTGCGAGAAAAGGGGGTGCGTTCGTATCAGCAAGCGCTGTATTAGGTTCGGTAGAGTCGAGTGTAGGTTGCTGTAGGATGATGATGTTAGGAACGAGTAGAGATGATGGTGGTAGGTGGGGAGGTCAAGGTCAAGTCAGGCAAAGATTGTAGCCTGCAGGCAACTGCTTCAGCGGAGAAGCAATAGACCCTACATGACACAAGGAGGAACTCTATCCCCGCAATCGCATCTCTCTACCACGGACGACGGCACATCTCACATCAGTCTTAGGATCGGCGTCACTCTGCTGCTTCGCTTGGCCCTCTCCGGCTCTTCGCACGGCAACTGATAGGAGCCGATGCCGTGTCTAGGGGGTCGAGCTGTAACCATCGACGAGGCCGGCAGTGCTAGCCTTTCTTGACAGGTCTATCGAAGCGAACGAGGGCGAACGAGCAAGCAAACTCTACATCTTTCCAAAAAAAAGGGGTCCAAGCGAAAAATTACACTGCTTTTTTGCCGTTAACGGCGGACAGCTTCGGCAAAAGTCGAGGTGCTGTCAAAGTCCGCCGATTGACCCCTTTTTCTCGCCTTTTGTTCATTTCGCGTGCTGTGTTGTTCTTGCATCCAAGCTTCGAAACTCTAGCCATCCTCACAACGCATACAAAGCATGCGGTGCGAGATAGAACGAGCTGAGGGATCCTTCAGAAGCCTTGCCTGATCCTTTTGACTGGGTCAATGGCCTTCCGGATCAGTGCTGGTGTTACTTCACATCTAAAAATAAAAAGGCCTGCGCAATGGAACATCTCATGACCCGAAACAGGTCCAAAAATAAGACGCCTGAAAAAAAAAATGAAAAAAAGAGGAGGGGGCCAACCCGGAATCGAACCGGGGACCTCTGTCAACTTAGTGCAACCTCTTTTG
>MJEU01000128.1:0-42574 GCA_001748505.1 Sporisorium iseilematis-ciliati | reverse complement strand
TACTGGTACTGGTACTGGTGCTTGTGCTTGTGCTTGTGCTTGTGCTGGTGCTGATGCTGGTGCACGGTGCAATTTGCCGCTCTACCAGCCGAAGAGCGACCTGAATACGCAGACGAGCGTGATGATGGTGTTATTGAGGATGAGGTTGACAAAAAGTAACAAGCTCAGGCTGCAGCTCGCTCGGGGTTGAGAAGATGTGTGTGTTTCTCTCTCTCTCTCTCTCTCTGCAGAGGGTCGCCCCTTTCTCTCTGTCATTTCATCTTGGCTCGACTGCCCAATGCGTCGCTGCCAAAAATGAAACGCGACTCGTTTGTCGGCCGTAAAATCTCGCAGCCTTAGGAATTGGACCCTTTTTTGGTTTCTTCTAGCTCCACTTTGACAACTTTTTTTTGAGAAGGTGAGCATCCGATCATGATGATGATGGACTTGACACCTTTCTTCCTGGCCATAGTCATTCTCTGACAGAGCGAGCCGGTCGGTGACTAACCAAAGCAAGCGCTGCTTCGATCATCATCCAGGCAACGGTAGCAGCGGCTCGCGTTGGACGCTGGTTCAGCGCTCCAAGCTAACACCGCCATGCCAGCCCAGAAGCGGCCTGCGCCGTCATCGGCCTCCAGCTCGACAACAGCCGCTGATCAGAACTGGAAGAAGCGCAAGCAAGAGCGCGCACACACTGCCCGCTTCATACAGACCCAGGCTCCGACCGCATCATCTTCGGCTAGCAGCTCACGCACCGTCTCGAAATCTTCAACACCTGTTCCAGCACATGCCTCCACCGCCGGGACCTCGAATCTTCCGACAAGCATCGAGCTCGAATCGCTAGTATCCTCGCGTGCTTTCCAGATCCAAAGCTTCCTCCGCTCTATCAAATCAGCCAAGTCGGCCACCACAACTCGAGCATGGCAGCTCCTCCCACGACACGCACGCCGACGTGCTGCCTCTCACAACCTCCTCCGGCTCCCTTCACGACTCCGATCCAAAGCACAGGCAGAACTGCGCAGCAGCACTACTCAGGCTCGATCTCGGTCCGACATTCGAAAACGTCTACCTAGCCATGGCGTTGTCAGAGCTACGCTTCGGCGCAAGAAGCTTGCTGAGAGAGCTTCACATCCTCAGAGAAGATGGCTCGAGACGCATCTATGGCACTCAAAGAGGTTCAGGATGACGACGGAGAAGGGAAAGGGGAAAGAAAGAGATCAGGGGAACGAGTATGGCAGGTGGGGATTTGTTCTGCCAGAGACGACGATGATGAAGAGTCACAGGGCGAGTTGGAGGAGCGCGAAGGAGTTTGTGACGGTGCACGATGCGAGTTATTCTTCGGTCTTTAGGGTCGGTGTTCGTGTTGCTTGCAGTGCAGCGGCAACTAGTGATGGTGTCGATGCGAGCTTGATGAAACAGCTGCGAGATAGTCTGGGCAGAGCAGGCTTTGCCAATGTCTCTGGACTTGGTTTCATGGAGGCATCTACGTCAGCTCATGTTCTTGACACTGTTCTAACACAGTCCAAGAGAGACTCGGCCAGCAGCTCTGCGAAAGCTGACCCCTCGACGTCTTCCACAGTCATCTCAACACCAACGGAAGCAGCACTTGCACCAGCACGCATCGTTCTGTTGTCTGGTACTCGTCGATTTGCGACATCTCCAGCACAACCAGAAGCGAGGCAAGAATACGATTGCAAAGAAGCCCTGATATTTGCTCATCCAGCAGCAGATCTGCACATGCGACGTGCTCTCAAGGCAGGTGGAATCGTCATGGTCGACGAGAGAAAGAATGCGCTTTTTGACTTGGAGGAATCCGCTGCAACGACCATCCAGGCATATGCCTCTCAACTCGACTCGGCTCCCGATCCGTGGCTCGCCGCAGGAGGCAAGGACAGCACTCTGTCGAAGCTGGAGAAGAAACGAAGACGCAAAGTACAACACACTGCAGCTCACAAAAACTCATCAGAGCGAGCATCGCTGGCTTCTGACGTCGTGCTGAACGACAAGGTCAAGCTGAGGCGACAGCAGGGCTTCAATATCTTTGAGCTGATCGGCCCTCGCGCGGCTTCGCTCTTGCAAGCGGTGCTGCGAGTGTCCAAGAGCGCCGAGCAACAGGTCGACGAGACACATCTGCGACAGCTTCTAGGAAAGCAGAAAGGTGCGAGCCCTTCGATGGTCGAAGTGCGAGTCAACGATCCTCGTCTCACGTATCCTCCCAAGCTCAAGCCACTGCCGACGGATGCCGGAGCACCGGTCAACGACGCTTCATCTGTCACTAAAACCACGACCAACCTCTTCTGGATGGGCGCTGACCCTCCTCGCTACAGCAAAGGCCAGATCGACTCGAGACGTGCACTGAACGTCATTCCTGGAGCCCGCCTGCAGCCCGAGTCGCACGATGACACGGTCCCCGTCGTCCTCATCCGCGATCAACTCGTACAAAAGCCATCCATCGACCGATTCACGCTCATCGTTCCTCGCGGTTGGGGCACAGCCTTCTTCCTGTCGCTCGTCGCCACGCATCAGTCAGGCGCATCGAATGGAGCAAGAGTGCTAGGTCAGCACCAGCTCAAGCATCAAAGGCTCGAGTTGGCGGCGTTGTCTTCGTCGGCACAGAATAAAGAAAGTAAAGCGGATTTGCTTAGCTACCCGCACAACTGGCTCGGTACACAGGCACATGCGGTCAGCGAGAAGGAAGCGGCGCTGGCGAGGCAGGAGGAGTGGAGTAGACGGCCGAAGGGTAAGAGGTCGGAGTACATGTTTCCTTCTCACAAGGAGTGGACGGCGTTTCAGCAGGCGAACTCCTTGGATCGGGTCCGGGCGAAGTTGGCACAGGACCGAACCGGTGTAGCGAGACCGTACCCATTCGGCGGGTCTCATCACTGGGAGTGGATCGTGGGCAACTCGAAAAGGATGTTTGGCCAAGCCTCTGCGGAGGCGTCAGCGGTCAAAGGCGACTTGCTGCAGCCTTCGCTCGTTGCGAGTGCTGAAGTATCTCGCTCGGAAACGGGCCTCGCAGCATCACACCTAGCCTCAGCCATGGTCGCTGTACAGCTCCACGCCGTCCGCAAGGGCACCGTGATGCCTCTCAGCAGTCTCATGCTAGCAGCGACATTCGAAGACCATCTCGCCTGGGTACACCATCTCGACCCGATCGATCACCCCGCAGCCGTCGCCAACCGCGCCAGCACCTCTCCTCACAAGGTCGACAAGCAGCATCTCAAGTCTCTCATCGAACGACGATGTGAGATCATGCAGCTCGGACGTAGTGCTCCCTCTTCGTCGTCGCATTCGAAGAAAGCCGTTCCTTGGGACAACGTGTGGGTGAAGTACACCGCCACCGCAGCCGATCCGGAAGAGCTCCACGATCGGAGTGCGGATTGGAACAATGCGGTGGGTACGGTGTTGGACGGGGACTATTCGTTGGGAAACGGTAGAGGGTTCGGGATCGGTGCTGTCACGCTGCGTGCGTGGGTGGAGTTGCAGGAGAGGGAGAGGAGGTTGGTGGAGATGAAGGGGGAGGAGGAGAAGGGGAGGAGGAGGGCGAGGAACCCGGTGGAGACGAGGTGCTTGCTGTTGATGCGCGAGCCGGGGAGTGATGTGGTCAGGGCGGTTAGTGCCAGTAGGATCGCCTTTGTGTAGTGCGCACAGAGATCAGCAAAGATTCTTCTTTTTTCACACCGCGGTGTCATTCTATGCTTTACCATTGCCTTCCCCATCAACTGACTGTGCAGCGCCTATGATGAGCTTCCCCCCTGCTCCTCCTCCTTCCCCTCCTCCTCCTTCAACCGCCTCATCAACGCCTCCCTCCTCTCCCGTCTCTCCTCGAGCTTCTGCCGCACATACTCGTCCTTCCACTTCTCGATCTCCTTCTCGCTCGCCACGATCCCCTTTCTGCCCAGCTCCGCCCTCGCTCTGCTCCGCACCATGTTCTCCTCCGACCGCTGCTGCGATTCGTGGTTGAGCAGCACGGTGTCCGCGCCGACGACGAAGCCGAATATGGCGAAGCCGGAGGTGATGAAGCCCTTGAGCGCGAGCGTCTGACGTCGGAAGCCGGGGAAGAGGTGGTGCGCCATGAAGCAGCTCGAGGCGCCGAGGAGGGTGTATAGGATGGCGCCTTTGGTCGCTGCGTTCTGTTGCGATGCGCCGGGAGTGTCGGAAGGATACAGAGATGGAAGTTAGCGCGGATGGAAGGGAGTGAAAGTAGGGGGGGATGCGGGTGGCTTACTCGTTGAAGTTCGTATGCGGACTCGATTTGCGTTTCTCGATGCCGTACACGTTTGGGCGCAGATCCGAGCGAGGAAGTGGTGAGCGCAGAGAGCGGCGGTTCGCCTGACGCTGTTTGCTGATCCGTCATCTTTTATGTATCCCTTCTTCCTCTGGAATTCCTCCGATCGTCGATAAGCCGCTCTCGGTCAAGGTATGGTTGATGTGTTGGAAAGCAAGATGGGCACGAAGCTGTTTCAGAAGATCACGGCGAATGGTCCAAACCCTCACATGTGTGGAGGCATGAACATCGTTCAAATCGGGAGATCTCTCCAGCAGATTCGTCGTATCACATAAGCATGACAGCTATTCTGCCCGCTCAAGGCTTTATCTTCAGGGTTCAAAATTTGACCGGGCGAAACTTTTTCTGCTTCTCTCGGTTGGCGCAGGAGAGCGCGAAAAAAAAATACAGGGTTCTTCCCGGCTTGGCCTTTGGAAGATTTTGGCCACACAGAGTCGCAGTGGCGGTGAACCCTTTCTTTTTCTCTCGCTGGCCAGACCTTTTTGCGCAGCGATAGTCGGTAGACCTCTCAACCACCTCCCCTTCACTCCTCTCTACATCTCTTCTTCAACTCGGTAGCGCCGTACGCAGCCACTCCCCTCTCAACGCTCGATACCAACACTTCCAACGCACAGAGTAGACGTCCAGGATGCCTCAAATCAACCCCAACTCCACCTCAGCAGCAGCCGACGAGGCTCTGCGAAACACGTTTCAAATCGTCCACGCTTTCCTCTCCGAACACGCACCCCAGGCAGCTCAGCAGCTGGCTGCGACGCTGCCAGACTCGCCCGCCCCGCCAAGGACGCTGGCTTCGGCGTTGGTCGATCATGTCAGGAATTCGCCGAGGAGGTCGTGGCCGGGCTTGATGGCGATGCCGGCTGCGTCGTCGGAGCCTACCCCGATGGACGAGGATAGCTCGGACGACTCGGATAGCGATAGCGATAGCGATGACAGCGAAGATTCGGATTCCGACTCGGATTCAAGCAGTTCTAGCAGCAGCAGCAGCGATTCGGACGACAGCGATAGTGACAGCGACAGCGATTCCGACAGCGACAGCGATAGCGATAGCGACGACGAGGAGGAGGACTCGGACAACGAAGACGACAAAAGAGTCAAAGCTGGCAAGCACGACGCGCCTCATCAGGATGCCGAAGCGGCGTCGTCCACGGTCGTCTCGGACTCGCAGGATGAGGCGGAGGCCGAACTGCCTAGCAAAGGGATCGCGACGCCTACGAGGGCTTCTTCGGTGGGCGCGTCCACTTCGAACGCTGCTACCACCAACAAGCGTAAGCGGGAAGCTTCCTCTGGAGAGTCTTCCGATTCTAGCTCGGATAGCTCGGATAGCTCGGATAGCTCGGATAGCTCGGATGATGAGGATGACAGTGACAGCGAGAGCAGCAGCAGTGACGATGGAGAGGAAAGTGATGATGAGTCGAGCGACTCGGATGATGGCGATAGCGATGAGGAGGTTACGGTGGAGAAGGTGAAAGTGATGGTGAAGGATGTTGTGGATTCGGGTTCTGATGATTCGGACGATTCGGACTCGGATTCTGATGATTCGGATGGCTCTGACGACTCGTCGGATTCCGATTCGGACTCGGATGCATCCAGCAGCGATGAAGGGAAGGTGGCTACTGCAAAGGCTGGTGCTGACGATGGTGATGACGACTCGTCTGACAGCAGCGATGATAGCAGCGATGATTCGTCTGACTCGAGTGACGACTCGGGTTCTGATTCGGATTCCAGCAGCAGCAGCGGTAGCAGCAGCAGTGGTTCTTCCTCGTCCTCCGACTCGGGATCTGACAGCGACAGCTCTTCGTCCTCCTCTTCTTCGGGAAGCTCGTCATCGTCCGCCGGCTCGCCTTCACCGAAGGGACCTCCTACCAAGCGTCAAAAAGTCGCTTCGCCTCCTGCCACGCCCACCCCAGCTCCCGCTCCCGCTCCGGCACCCGTCGCATCTACATCCACACCCAAGCCCACAGCTCGCGGCGGCAAGTCGAGCGCCCAAAACACCCCCTTCCAACGTGTCAAAGCCGACCAAGTTTCGTACCTTCACGAAGGCATGAAGGACATGTCGTATGCAGGCAAAGCAGGTGTCAGTGGTGACGAGTATGGCGCACGTGCCAGTCGGGATCTGATCGTTACAAGGGGTAAAGGTTTCACCAAGGAGAAGAACAAGAAGAAGCGCGGATCGTACAGGGGCGGTGCGATCGATGTGTATGGTTCGCATTCGATCAAGTTTGACGATGATGATTAGATGGGGGAGATGGGTGAATGCAGTCATGTTTCATGCGAAGGGTGTGTGATGTGTAGCGCTGTGTGTGAAGCGCTGTGAGTTGTGTGTGTGTGTGTGAGAGTGTATTTTAGAGCTTGCCGAGTCGTGATGCGCCGTCGAGGCGGATATACGAGCCGTTCTGTCACAGAAAAGGGTCGGTCTTGTCAGCTTCTGAGCATCTCAACTCTTCTTTCCCACCTGTACTTACCAGCATCGGATTCTCCACGACCGACTGGACGCTCAACGCAAACTCTTCGGGCTTTCCGAACCTCGCCGGGAACTCGCAGGTCCTCAAGATCGCCTTCCTCGCTCGATCCGGCAACTGGCTCATCATGGGTGTTTCGAACAGGGTTGGGACGAGCGTCATTACACGGATTCCGAACCAGGCGAGGTCTCTCGCCATCGGGAGCGTTAGACTCAGCACTCCTCCTTTGGATGCCGAGTAGGGGCACTGACCGGCTTGGCCTTCGAGCGCGGCTGCTGAGGCGGTGTTGATGATGACGCCTAGGTCCGGGGTCGACTCGGAGGGTTTGGGTATCGGTTTGGGCAGGTCGCGTACGAGCCGTGCCGCGGTGAGGCGGGCGACGTTGAACGTTCCGATCAGGTTGATCTCGACGGTGCGTCGGAAAGTGTCGAGGTCGAACGGCGAGCCGTCCTGGTCGATCGTCTTACCGGCCATCCCGACGCCTCCGCAGTTGACGCACCCGCCAACGCGAACCCCAGGCCACAGCGTATCGCACTCGGCAATCGCGGCGCGAACAGCCTCTTCCGAACACACGTCGACCTCGAACGCCGCCGCCCGCCGCTTCGTCCCGGAAGCGTTGAGCGAAGACGCAAGCGATCGACCCGCTTCCAGCTGCAGATCCATGATCGCAACGTAGGCGCCGAGCGAGTGCAGGTGCGAGACGGTAGCAGCGCCGAGTCCGGACGCTCCGCCGGTGATGTAGAACAGCGAGTCTTTGATCTGCATGACGAAATGTGAGGAGGGCGGGGGAAGAAAAGAGGTGGTGATGGGGTAGGTGGTGAAGAGGTGAAGGGTGGTGGAGAAACGTGAAAGATGCGGGGGTTGTTGCCGGCGCGCGTGTTGGAAAGGCCGGTGCCAAAGCAGTCTCGGCTATTCGAGATGGATTTTGATCCGGAGAGGAGCAGTGATTTTTTGCGCTTTTCGACACGTTCACCTCCTCCTTCCTGCTTCTGCTCGACATATGCTTTCATCATCAACAAACACATCAACATACTCGCACATACGAAGGAAGAGTAGAGTCAGAACACAGGCACAAACAATCAGAAGAGAGAGGAAAAGACTGAGAATTTTAAAAAAGGGAAAAGGGACAGATAAAAAAAATGATAAAGATCAACGACAGCCACGACGAGGATGTCGAGCCGATGAAACGAGACGAAAACAAGCAAAAGGTCTCACTAAGAACGACTGAAGACATTAGATGACGAGCAGAGAGCGAGGCGTTCACTGAGCACCGTATCCCTCAGGCTGGTCTTGGGTGGTGTCGTCGGTGGAGGCCTTGCCCGACTTGTCATCCGACTTGTCGTCGGTGGAAGCCTTGCCCGACTTGTCATCAGCACCGTATCCCTCAGGCTGGTCTTGAGTGGTGTCGTCGGTGGAAGGCTTGCCCGACTTGTCATCCGAGTTGTCGTCGTCAGCGTTGGGCTGGACACCAGACTTGTCGCCCGAGTTGTCATCCGAGTTGTCGTCAGCGTTGTCACCCGACTTGTCATCCGACTTGTCATCCGAGTTGTCGTCGTCAGCGTTGGGCTGCGAGCCGTTCTTGCCAGACTTGTCGTCGTCAGTTACAGGCTTGTCAGCAGAGCCGTCCTCCTTAGCGGGCTGGTCTTGAGAGCCGTCCTCCTTAGCGGGCTGGTCTTGAGAGCCATCCTCCTTGGCAGGCTGGTCTTGAGAGCCGTCCTCCTTGGCGGGCTGGTCAGCCTCGTCGCCGCCGTAAGGGCTGCCAGCAGGCTTGTCAGCCTCGTCACCACCGTCGGCACCACCAGCCTTGTTCTTCTCGCAGTCCTTCTTGGGAGCGTCAGCGTTGTCATCACCGTTGGGCGAGGGCTTCTCGGCGTCCTGGTTGTCACCACCGTCGTAAGGCGAAGGCTTGCCGGCGTCCTGGCTGTCGTCACCGTTGGGCGAAGGCTGCTCGGCGTCCTGGTCGTCACCACCGTCGTAAGGCGAAGGCTTACCGGCGTCCTGGCTGTCGTCACCGTTGGGCGAAGGCTGCTCGGCGTCCTGGTTGTCACCACCGTCGTAAGGCGAAGGCTTGCCAGCGTCCTGGTTGTCATCACCGTTGGGCGAGGGCTTACCAGCGTCAGCATCGTCCTTGCCGCCGTAAGGAGAAGGGCTACCAGCGTCGTCGCCGTTGTCGGCACCCTTGGGCTTACCAGCGTCAGCATCGTCCTTGCCGCCGTAAGGAGAAGGGCTACCAGCGTCGTCGCCGTTGTCGGCGCCCTTGGGCTGGTCCTGCTTGCCGCTCTTGTCGTCATCCTCCGAGTCGCAATCGTCATCCTCCTTAGGCTGGGGCGAGTAGTCGCCACCAGGCTGCTGCTGCTCGGGCTGAGGCTGCTGCTGACCACCAGGAGCAGGCGAGTTGGCATCAGGCTGCTCGGGCTGCTCCTCCTCGGGCTGAGGCTGCTGCTGACCAGGAGCAGGCGAGTTTGCATCAGGCTGCTCGGGTTGCTCCTCCTCGGGCTGAGGCTGGGGCTGGCCGTCAGCGTTGTCGTCAGCGTTGGGCGGGTTGGGCTTGCCACCAGGACCGCAACCGAACTTGGAGACGTTGCTGAAACCCATGTGAAGGTAGAAGTCACAGCTGTTGTCCCAGCCAAAGTCGCACTGCTTCTTCTTGTTGCAGGCGTGGTTGGAGAAGTCCTTGGCGTCCTCGCTGCACTCCTCCTCAGCGCAACCGACTTGCTTGTAGTCGATGGCGAACGACTTCAAAGCAGAGCAGATGTCCTTGCGAGTGGCATCCTTGGAGAAGCAAGGAGTGGTGTCAGCCTCGCCACCACCCTGCTTGGGGAACTTGGGGCAGTTGTCGGGCGAAGCACCGTTTTGACCGCTGGTAACGGGGATGGGGCTCTGAGCGAGCTCGTCAGGGTTGAGCGGCTGCTCATCACTGCTAGGGTTGAAAGGCACGGTCTGGGCGCCGCCCTGCTCAGCGGGCTGAGGCTGACCATCAGCACCAGGCTGCTGGGGCTGCTCGTCCTCGGGCTGAGGCTGAGTCTGACCATCAGCACCAGGCTGCTGGGGCTGCTCGTCCTCGGGCTGAGGCTGAGTCTGATCACCACCCTGCTGACCAGGCTGTTGGGGCTGCTGCTGACCGTTGTCGTAGGACTGAGGCTGGGGCTGCTGCTGACCGTTGTCGGAGGGCTGAGGCTGACCACCCTGCTGACTATCCTGCTGAGCCTTCTGCTGCTCCTTTTGCTCGCGCTCCTTCTCCTTCTGCAGACGACGGTCCTCCTTCTCCTTCTGCTCCTGCTGGATCTGGTTCTGACGGTCTTGGTTCTTCTTCTGGTTGTCCTGCTCCTTCTGAGCCTGCTTCTGACGGACCTCGTCCTCCTTCTGCTTCTGGTCGTCGTCTCCCCCAGGCTGCTGACCTTGAGGCTGACCCTGGGGCTGACCCTGGGGCTGACCCTGGGGCTGGTTCCAAGGCTGGTCCTGCCCAGTCTGCCCAGGCTGCTGAGGCTGTTGAGGCTGCTGAGGCTGTTGAGGCTGCTGAGGCTGTTGAGGCTGCTGAGTGGCAGCATCGCTGTTGTCGTACGACTCGGGCTTGACACCGTCGGGATTACCACCCTGGGCACCATCTTGAGGCTGAGTCTGCTGATCGGGGGAGGCACCGGCGCTGTAGTCTTCGGGCTTGGTGGCATCGCTGTTGTCGTCGGTGGACTTGGAGTAGTCCTGCTTCTTGCCAGCGGCCTCGGGGTCGTTCTTGGGGTCGGAGATGCTACCCGCACCGGCACCGTCGGCGTCGGCGCCACCACCGTAAGCGCCACCAGCACCACCGTCACGACGGAAGAATCGGCCGGCGAAGCCACCAAGACCACCACGCTTCTGGAGGGCAGCAGCCTCGTCGCGGCGGTTGAGGTTGGAAGGGCGCTTGTTGGGCAAAGGAGTCTTGGCGTCGGCGACCGAGATGGCGGCGCTGACGACGACCAAAAGGGTCACGAAAGAGGCCTGGAACTTCATGATGATGATGTGAGTCGACTTGAGTACTTGCCAGAAGCTTTCAAGTAAGTGAAGGGAAAAGAAAAAGTGGAAAAAGCTTATAAAGAGAGTGTGTTGGGTGAGAGAGATAGAAGTCGATGGGAAAAGCGATGGGATGAGGAAAGGGGAGAGGATGAACGAGTCGACTGCCCCTCTTTTATGCCGTCGAGAGGAGGCAAGCTCGAGCCAACCTGTCTCGAAGAGACGAGCTTCGTTTACGAGGCAGAAACGCTGAGCCCACCGTAAGCACTCCTGGTGAGAATCGAGATCGGCCCACAGAGGCAGCGAGAGTGCGAGAGAGAGACAGGTCAGCAGGCTGACGAAAGGCGCGGAGCCCTATCTCATTTGTGTGATGCAAACGAGGTTGCACTCGAGGGGAAACGACGTGCTCGCATTGTGTAGCCCTTTGATCGAGGATATGAAGTCGGCCTTCCCACCGAAAAAGCTGGGATGACAGTGCAAGAGCGAGGCGAAAGGGATGTGCCCCTGTGCAGCTTTATTGATGAAGGGAAAGGGCGATGCTCTCGAGGTGGGAGAAACCGAGAGCGAAGGATTTTGTCTGTGGGACAAGCCACACCGAGATGAAGCGGTTGCATCAAAGTGGAAGACGACGCCAATATGTACTCCTAGAGTACAGTTAGTTGTTTGGCCGCTGCCAGCCCGTTATGTGGCTGCTTTGTTGCCACACAGATCGATCAAAGCCTTTGCGACCAGCCGAGTTGAAATGAAAAGGGTGAAACTGGGTCGTACGGTATCATTGTGTTGGACGTGAGCCGAGAATGCCCACCAACACCAGACTGAGCTGTCGTAATATCACATCGACAGCGCTGGCTCGCGGTGCGAGCGTGAGACTCTTTGTGCCAAGGCTTCTACTGCAGCAGCGCCGTCTGATAACAACATTGATGCCGTAGCTTTTCCAGCGTACTGACAATGGAGCAAAGCACCGCCAACGACGACGACGCGTATTTACAACAGTTTGCAGTTTGCAAGCCATTGTGCTTGTTAACCCACTTGTGGTGCGACGTGGTCTCGAGGGTGGTGCCACTCGGAGCGGCTACGACATGAATTATGAAGGAAGTGGTCGACAACCGATCGACCGGCACCAAGTAGTGGGTCTCGCTTTCGTCACACGGCTGAATGGCTCCTTTCAGGCATTCGACAAGAGCGAGACGGTGTGACGACAGAAAAGATCATATCACCTCGCATTGTGATGGAGGTGGTGGATCTCGTCGTTTGTTCGTCACCGCTAGTGCCATGCGGTTGCGTGGGTTGATGATCCTGCAAACATCGTCGTTGTCACGCACGCACGACGGCGTAGACTCGGAGGTCAAACAAAGCAATGCGCAATGCATCCACGCTCAGACCCATGGTGGAGATGGCACTCGTACAGCAGGACCGAGCTGCGAGCCGAGCGAAAAGCGTTGTCTGCTGTGGGAATTTGATGCCGAATCGGAAACCCACCGGTCACCTTTTAAGACACCGAGAAGGAGCCATGCACCAGTGAAGTTGCCGGTGACTCGGCCACACAGATACCTGAGTGACACCGAATTGCAGCATACAATAATTGCATGTGTGACAAGCGAAGGGGAAACGAAAGAGGCTGATACGGGGTATAGAATTAAGTTGACACGTAGGGAATCGCACAAGTCAGTGAACAGCCTCTCTAAGACACCGAGACCCACCAGGGGCAAGACGGCGAACTGCGGAGTCACATCATTCATCGGGGTCAAGTTCAACGCTGAAGCTGGTGATCTGCGGCAAGTAGGCGCAAGCAGCGAGATCGAGATAGTGCAAATCGTCAAAGATATCTTTGCCATCGAAACCACCATGGACGAAAAGCCTCGAGTCCCTCAACCAAGCCTGGTGGTAGCCTCTACCCTGTGGCTTCTGACCGCAAACCTTGCGTGGCTCCCATTGCAAGTTGACGAGGTTGAGCGTGAGCAGCTCCGATGTGTACGTCTTGCTGTCGTGCCCACCAAAGATGAAGAGGTACGAGCCGACTTGAGTAGCTGTGTGGCCGAGACGATTGTGAATCTCATCGGTCTTGACCTGATACCATGTGCGCGTATCGAGACGAAGGATGTGAATGTCATTGAAAGACATGTGACCATCGCTGCCGCCAATGACGATGAGTTTCCCGTCGACCAAGCTCGAAGTGTGATATCCTCGACCGATGGGCACTTTGCCGCTGCATTCGAGTTTGCGCCATTCGAGACGAGAAAGATCGTTGACATCGAGTGTGTGCACATCGTTGAGCGCACCCACGCCGTTGCCTCCGCCAAAGACGATGAGCTGACCTTCGTAGTAGTTGCATGTGTGCGCTCGTCTGGGGCTTGGAGCAGTGCCGCCGACTTCTGGCTTGAACCACCTCAATGAGACAGTGTCGAAGATGTACAAATCATTGAAGTAGTGAGGACCATCGCCGCCTGCAAAGACAAAGAGGCGCTTGTTGACCATGGTCGCTGAGTGAGCACGGCGAGCGGGAGGAATGTCGCCAGTGACCTTGGGTTTGGACCAGCACATGGTCTCGGTGTCGAAACACCAGAGATCACGGAAGCAGCCGCGGTTGTCGCATCCACCAAACAGCCAGAGCACTTCGTCGCACAGATTGGCAGTGTGGGCACGGAAACTGCGGCGAGGCACACTGCCGTGGACGGGAGCCTTGGACCAGTACATAGCAGGCGGAGGCGCTGGTTGGACGCCGTTCGCAGAAGGCAGCTGAGGCAGAGTGCGATGTGAGGTCTTGAGTGAGCGAGATGCAGAGCTGCTAGCGTCTGCGCGTGTCGAAGTGGAAGGCGCTGATGGAGGCTCGCGAGAGCGGCCCGAGCCCGTGGTGCGCCTGCTGGAAGATGTAGCTGATCTGTCCTTGTCGTCCTTGTCGCCCCTGTCACGTCGATCCTTTGAGTGTGAAGAGTGCGGTGGAACTGGCGCCGACGGTTTTCTCTGTCTAGGGACCGCTGATTCTGAGGTTGCAGATGGTGGAGCGACGGAGCGTGGCAGATCTTTCGAGCTGGCTGAAGGTGTGACGTTGGTTTCAGTGCGTTCTCCAGCTCTGGAGGCGACGGGTGTTGAAGAAGAGCCGGGCGAGCTGTCAGTCCCCCTGGACTCGGGCAGGTTCAAAGCTTCGCCCTCGGTTGCAGTGTTGAATGCGTTGGACGTGGGACTGACGCCATCGAGTGACAGAGAATGATCGAATCTGGCGGCAAAGGTCGAGTCGGCCGGGTCGTCAGCACGCAAGGAAGCAGCTTCGGCAGCGGCAGACAGAGCAGCACGAGAGCGAGAGGTCTTGAGAGTGGAAGACCTTGATGACGAGGAGCCGGTCGCAGTCAAGTCTGTGAATGCGGAAGGACGACCGAGAACCTCGATCGGCTCTGTCAGGTCGGAAGCTCCGCTGACTTGTGCGGAATGCTGAGCAGGTCGTGCGCGTTCGTCCTGAGGCCGCTGCGCTGGACGCGAGAGAGATATAGTGCGCTGGTGACTCTCGAAAGATCGTTCATCAGGATAGCTACTAGGAAGTCGTTGCGGGTTGCCTAGATGAGGCGAAGTCGAAGCCTCGTCTGCTGAGTCAACATTGTGCTCGCCAGCAGCATTGAAGGCATAGGATCCGCCGAACGAGTCTTTGTGACTCAACATGCGGTTGCCGTGAGCAAGGTGAGATCTGCGTGAGGATGTGTCGGCAGCACCGGCGAGTCGGAGTGTAGACGAGTCATAGTGGCTTGCAGAGCGTGAGGGAAGCGAGGCCAGCTCTTCGTGTACTTCGCTACTGGCGGGGCTGTGCGAAGTAGTGGTGCTGAAGGAGGATTGATTGTGCAAACGAGAGGTGGTGGAGCTGTGAGAAGGGATGTATGCGCGTGTGACAGCATAGTCTCCTTGCATTTGAGGTGTGGATGCGCCCGATGTCAATGAATGCTCGCTGTTGTTTGAAGCATTGCGCACGAGCGGTTGAGATTGCGAGACATCCATGCCAAGCACTTGGACTGTAGTTGGATCTCGTTGCTCCTGCGACACTCGCATCGCTGAGAGAGGTGGGATCTGTGGCGCTGACATTGATACGGGTATCGATCCGACGGATCGTCAACCGATTGAGCGGTGAGTCGGAGGTGCCGATACGATGAGATGCTGTTGAGAGTGGCGTTGGCGTCGGGGAGCGATTTCGCGATGACAGTGTTGGTCTAAATGCTGCGATGGTTCGAGTCGGCTGATCCGGACAGCCGTGGGAAAAGGCTCGCCAACAGGACGCCCTAGGAGGTGCCGAAAGCTGTATGCTCTTTTGCGTGTATCGGCTCGAGCGATCAAGGTGTGAAGAGCGTGATTGCGAGCGCGAGCATGATCAGGTGGGTTGGTGGTCACTTGAGACGAAGGTGTCTCGAGTCGATTTCAAGAACACGCGCTGGTCACACAACCGTGCGCAGAGGCTTTGCAGCGCGTGCGCTGTGCGGACCCTTGATCGGCCAATCCGAAGCTTTTTCTGATCTTCTCAACTCTGTTCTTCCACAGAGTGCTCGACACTTTCCTTCCGCATTCATCACGTTTTTGCACAGTCACTACCTCATTGCGGCTGAAAGATCTACGGACGTCTCGGGCCAAGCGCAGTATCGTATCAGAAGACGTTTACGAGATTACAGCCAAAAGTGTTGGTCTTGACTTAGCGCTGCTCGGTTCCGAAATCCAATTCACATTGGCCTCGCTTGCAACAAGGCTGGAACCGAAAGAAGACCAACACCTTTCCTTCTTTCGACCATCACACTCCCAGGACCATTTTCAAGTATCTATCGGCTCGAGCCAACGAATAGTCGCTGCTCAGCATGAGTGCAGCCTATTCAAACTCGTCGCGAGCGCTAGCGTTCCTCTCAGAGACCTCCGAGGATGCAATTGCTGCGCTCAAGGGGCTCGTCGGCGGCGTCGGCTCAGCCAAGTATCTCGACACATCAGAGGACAAGCTGTCGACCATCGCTACCCAAATCGACTCAAGCAGAGATGAAGACCGCATCGCAGCACTCACCAGGATCGTCGCTATGGTCTCCAAAGGTCGCGATGCCTCCTCCTTCCTTCCTGCCGTCCTCAAGCTCACTTCATCCTCCAACCTCGACGTACGCAAGCTCGTATACATCGTCCTCTTACGCTACGCCAACAACAATCCCGACTTAACCCTCCTCAGCATCAACAGCTTCCAGCGAGACCTGTCCGATCCAAGCCCGCTCATCCGCGCCATGGCTCTGCGTGTGCTCAGCAGCATCAAGGTCGCCATGGTAGCTCCTATCGTCATCATGGCCGTCACAAAAGCCTCTCGCGATCCCAACCTCTATGTGCGCAAGATCGCCGCTCTCGCCATTCCAAAGTGCTACCAGATCGATCGATCACAGCTCGACAGCCTTCAAGAGGTTCTGGCGACACTACTGTCAGATCGATCGCCGTTCGTCTTGGGCGCTGCACTCTCGGCGTTTCAGCGCATGTGTCCGACAAACTGGCCTTTGCTTCATCAGAACTATCGCAGGATCTGTCATGCTCTATCGGACATGGACGAGTGGGGTCAGATTGTGGCGCTGCAGGTTTTGTCACGCTACGCAAGGGCGAACTTTGACAAGCCAAAGGAGAGAAAGGGGCAACCTCCTGCATCTGAATCCAGCACACGGCCGACATCAGCTACACGTACGCCGGAGCCAGCATCAACAAAACATTCCAACACCTCTAGCGGCAAACAAGGCGACGTCGACGGCCTCGAAGCGTTCTTGGCAAGCGACGCCGCCACCACGTCGGCTGCTTCCGCTCAAACAGACAAGGCAGACTCGCTCACCGTCCCAGCTTCGACCTCTTCCTCCGACCTCGATCGCGACCTCGAACTACTTCTCAGCAAATCTCACGGCCTTCTACACAGTCGAAACCCAGCAGTCGTCCTCGCAGGCGCACGATGCATCCTCTACCTCGCACCGCCTTCCGACCATGGCATGCTAGTACGACCCCTTGTCAGGCTACTTCGATCGACACCTGACGTCAGCTATCTCGTCCTTCTCAACATCCTCGCCATCGCACGACAGAACGGCTCGCTCTTTGCTCCACACGTCACATCCTTCATGCTGGGCGCATCGCACGAAGAGCCCATCTTCTTGTCGTTGCTCAAGCTGGATACGCTGGTCGTGATTTGCAATTCGAACAACCTCGATCTGGTGCTGACGGAGGTGGCGAGTCATTTGCGGTCAGCAGATGCGGGAATTGCCGCGCACGCCGTATCGTGTTTGGGCGAGCTGGCGGTGAGGAAGGATCTGGATGCTAGTTCGAGGTGCCTTGCGGTGTTGCTAGATTTGCTGAGGAAGCGCAAGTCGGGGCCGAGGGTGTTTGATTCGACGATTGCTCGGGCGGTGTTGGTCATCAAGAATCTATTGCAGCTTGCTCAGGAGTCGACTGCAGAGAACGAGCCGAGACGAACATCTGCCATCGTGTACCGATTAGCAGCTTTGCTGTTCGGTACGCCGTCCAAGAGCGGTTCGGCGGAGAAGCAGAAGCGCAAGACCAAGTCGAAGGTGATCGGCAAAGGTGCGATATTGCATCCTGAAGCAAGGGCTAGTATCCTCTGGCTGCTGGGTCAGCATGCGCGCCAGTCGATCACTGTTTCAGCGAAACACGCCGCTGGGCTTCCAAAAGGCGGGGAAGAGAGCAAGACGTTAGCCGAGTTGGTCGTGCCAGATATACTCCGGCAGTGCGCTCTGAACTTTACCAACGAATCGTCGATGGTCAAGTTGCAGATTCTGAGCATGTCGAGTAAGGTGTTTGCGGTTTTGCCGGCAGTTCTGGTGCCGACAGTGGGGTTGGGTGAGGGAGAGCAGGGGAGGGCGGAGAAGGTGATGGGGAAGGTGACGGTGTTGCATTTCTACTTGCTGAAGCTGGCGAGGTACGATGCGGATTTTGATGTGAGGGATCGGGCGAGGTTTTTGAAGGGTTTAACGGGGCCGTTGGCTGCAAGCAAGAAGGGTGGTGAAGGGGAGAGCGAGAGGGATACGATTCAAGCAGCGGTTGAGGAAGCGGCACGGACGATCGGTGAGAGTACGACAGAAGACGGTGATGCCGATCTCAAAGGTGTACGGCTTCGACGAGAGCAGGTGGTTCATGTGCTGTTTGAGGGTAAGACTTTACCCTCTGACCTCTCAGCCCAGCCCGATGCATCCTCGAACACGCCCGAACTCGCCTCTCTCTCCCTCGTGTTCGGCGGGAAACTCATCAAAGGCTGGCTCGACACCTCTCTCCCCCCGTGGACAACCTCACCCACCCCACCTTCCACCCGCGAACCACCGGCCGCGTCCTCCTCCACCACACCTCTCCAACACACCTCTCTCGCCAACCTGAAATCTTTCTCTTCCTCCGACTTCGCCTCCTCACCCGTCATCCTAACGCCCACAAAGGAAACAGCAACCCCAACCTCGCGGGGATCCTCAACGCCAATCGAACTAGAAACAAACACAACCTCGACACAGACGCTGCAAAAGTACAAGGATTTGGATTCGTTCTTGGACGAAAGTGACGAAGAGGTGGGCGAGGTGGATGATTCGGCGCCCGAGGATGACGAGTTTGCGGGTGAGTGGGATGATGACGATGACGAGGAGGAGGAAGAGGAGAGTGAGGAAGAGAGTAGCTCTGAAGAAGACGATAGTGAATAAAGACAAACCCAATGGGCGATACTACAATACTACTCGTTCAACTTCGAAGCAACTGGTGGACGTCGGCATTGAAAACCCTTGGAGGCCATGAAGGAATGCGTTGCGATTGTAATCGTTCGACCGCCGACACCTGCCTTTGAATCACCGCTTACTCCCATCCACACGTATCCCAATCACCGTAATCATTACCGTTCCTCTGCTTCTCCTCATCACGCCCCACTCTCTGCCTACCCCCCGATTGGGCACGGAACGACACCGACCCCTGCTCCTCCGTCTTGATCCACACACCACTGTCCTCCGACGTGACTCGTCCACCGCCGTTCGCCTCCTCTGCCTTCTCTCGTGCACCGTTGCGTTCACCGGATACCGACGTCGACGACTCTGCTGCCGACTCCGCTGCTCGACGCTTGGGCCGGTACACATCTGCCGGCATAAAGTTAGGCGACCGATGCTCTGCTCGACCTCGGATAGCGATACCGATCTGATTGCTTCCTGTTGCAGCTGGCTTTGAAGGGTCGAAGTCATCCATGAAAGCGTGCACCGCTCCACGACCACGAACGCGTCGCTCCTCAGACTGATCCTGATCGTCCCGGCTTCCCTTCCTCTTGCGCCCCCCTTTACGAGATCCTGACGGCTTGGCTGGGCTATCTGAACGCGGCCCCCTTGGCATGACTGCCTGCGGACCTTCCCACTCAGGGAACGGCGGAGGCTCCATCAACCACGTCGGTGCCAACTTAGCTTCGTTCGACCACCTCTTTCCAAGAAGCTCTTTTCCAAGACAAACGACCACCTTCGCTGCTTCGAGTACCTCTGGGAGGGCCTTTTGTGCTGTGACGATGTCTTCCGCGAGCGAGATGAGGCTGCTCAGCCTGTCACGACGAGCACTTTCATTTCGCATCTCGCTGCGATTCTTTCCAGTCGAGAAAGTGGTTGGTCCGGCTTTCGCGTCAGTCATACACGACTCGCATCGATGGATCGTCGTCAGCAGCGCCTCTGCCGCAAGCATCGTGTAGGCGTCGAATGCTTCGTGGAAGGCATCGCTGGGGCTGCCTTCGTTCAACTTCCTGAATGTTTCCCTACTAGTAGGCACGTGTTCCTTTTGGAGTCGATTGAATGGAATGATGTCAGCTTATGTCTTTCTCAGCTTGTTCTCGTGTGTGGTCGCATCTTACTTACCATGAGCGCTCGCGCCGCTGCTTTGGCAAGGTCTGCGGCCGTTCTGTCTCCATCGAAAGCGAAAGCGAGTTCTTGCGGACGCTTCTCCTCGGCCGAAGCCACCTGAGCTGCGAGATTTGCCATCGATCGGAAGAGCACGATCCTTTCAGTGGCATCGAAGTGGTTAAGGACCGTCTCTGGCTGTGTGGTATCGACGGGAAGGAAGCAGAACGGATAACGCGTCGATAGAGCCAGCTCGTCCAGGAACTTCCTCGTCTCCGAGAGGTTCTGAAGCGCAGCTTCGTCCTCCCGTTCTGGACGCTTGACGATCAGAAGGTCGATCGCACTTCGTAGGTAGCTGAAGGTTTTGACGCCGTCCTCGATGTTTGGCTCTTTGGACGAAACGTCGAACCTGTTAAGAAGCCGAGTGAGAGAAGGCGACAGCACAGAGGCTCCTGCACTGTCCTCTTCGCCTGATGGAAGGAGGATGACCCCAGCCTCGTCGAAGACGCCGGCCTTGGCCATCAGCACTCGGCCCAAGGTCCACAAAACAGTGACGGCGGCGTGAAGAGCCGCCACCTTCTCTCCTTCCGTGATGACCTCGTCTGGCCCGATCCAGATGCTCTGCAGCTTCTGGAGAAGCTCGATTAGCATGGGGATATCGGCTTCAACAGCAAGCAGCATTGCATCGGCAAGACAGATCGCGAGGACGGCCTCGTGCCAGATGTCGCCAAAGATCATGTCGATCACCTGATCGCCCCATTGTGAATCAAAGAAGCTGATCACCACGCCCCGGACCTCCTGCTTCAGCTTTCGAGGGAACATCAACCTCAAGCAGTCGGTCAACGGGTCGTCCTGATCCACCTCCTTCGCCAGCTCGAGATGTCGGAACAGCACCTCGTAGATGACGACCCGTTCCCTTCCGTAGTCGCCATCATTTTCGAGGACCTGTACCAACGCCGAGACGTTGCTCTTGACGAGCGTGACATCGCGCTTGCAGAGGTCGAGTAGTGCTCGGTACCCTTCCACACGGTCAGAGACGTCGAGTTCCTCGCAGATGTCGAAGACGAGGTTTTGGAGAGTGTTGCGCAGCTCCTCGAATCTCTCGACGGGATCGGCTCGCTGCTCGGCTTGGCACTGCAGGAGGATTCTGTAGTGCGCCAAGGCAGTGCGCATCGTCCTCATCCTGAGCGTGCCTTGGTGCTGCTGGTCTTGATGGCGTTGGTGTTCCTCCAAGGCTTGGCGGAGCAGGCGCGTGTCGGAGCCAGTCCATCGTGCGTGCCTTTCGGCGAGTTCCCTGTGCAGTCGACCCTCGATTGTGCGGAGGAGGTACTCCAGCTTTCGTTCGATATAGGGCACCTCGAGAGCCGGAGTCACGGAAGGAGCTGGACTGGGTGACGCAAACGGACGAGCTCGCGCATCGCTAGTCCAGGGTCGCATGGCGTGGCGTGGGTCCTGGGGAGTGCTGGTCGTGTTTCGTGAATCGTGGCGCTCATACAGGTCGTATGAAGCAGAATCGCGGCGGGGATCTTGGCGCCAATGCAGGTCATTGTCATAAGGGTCGGCCGTGCGGCGTGGATCCTGCCGCACATCCAAGTCATATGGAACGACCGTACGATCGACCGTGCGTCGAGGATCTTGAGTTAGCGGCGCAGCATAACCTCTTCCGTTTCCAGATTGCCCGGCTGTGTAGCGTGGATGTTCGGTACGGGTAGGTGCCGCGTGATCGCGTTCGTCTCGAGATCGTTCAGCAGTGTGGCGTGAACCTTGGACTGGCTCGACTTGGCTGCTTGCGTTGCGAGCCCGTCGATTGCCCCAGCCACTATCGCGCTCGGGATAGCCGTGAGGTCGCTGAACTGACTCGAGCGGATCAACGAAGGGAGGAGGGACCTCGCGCTGAAGAACCGTGGGCGGCAACTGGTAGGCTTGACGGCCGTACGAATCCGCGCGAGGAAGCTCACGATCGCGATGATCGGCGCGTTGCCAGCTCATGGCTGCATGCGAGGATGCGCCGCTACTAGGACGGCGGGCAGTGAAGGTGAAGCGGAGTGGTCAAAAGGGAGCTTGGTGGTGTCGATGCTGATCAGTGTGATGAGTGGGATGGGAAGGGCAGAAATCGGATGGTGGTGAGACGACTGCCTAGCGTGCTGGGGCGGATGCGGAAGATGGTGGGGTTAAGAAGAAAAGACAAGTCTGAGCGTCCGAGCGTTGCATATATGCACAACGGCACGCAGAGTGTGAGTGATGAGCCCTTTGTCTGTCACCTGTCACTTCGCGTCGTTGCGTCCATTCAGCGCGCCTAGCCGTTCTGGAAGGGTGATTTTGTTCGGTCACACCAAACAGCTGCAGGGGAAACACGCTGCTGTTCGCAAAAGCAACCACGAACGCTCTGAAAATTGTGACTTCTTCAGAAAGCCGCGCATGCTGCTGCGCACCTCCCACTTCTGTGCATTTTAATGTCGGAAATGTCGTTCTTCATTCTCGTCTGGAAAGGGAGGCTCAACCTTGTGCATCGGAACATCTCGGGTCTTCGACACAGTTCGGGCAAAGCAGTAATGATGAAGGTAAACTTGTTGGATTCCCTTCCAGAGGTAGCATGCGGATAAAAGTACAGTGATGATGAAACGGAGCGAAGCTCACGGCAGCGCAGGCTGCCAGCGCGCATGCGGTGCCAAGAATCGAGTCAAGCAAAGAATACAGGCTCGTCCGGGATGGAATCTTCCCACGTTAAAGTTGAACTCTTGGAGCTGAGCTCGAGGCTAATCTTATGCAGGTGTTGATGATTCGTCATCGGTTTCGCCGACATACAGCTCAGATAACACCCGACGGAAGCACTTCACCGTGTCATCCAATCGTCAACACCGAGCGTAGTCCCACGTCGGAAATGCCGCCACCTACAGATGCGCAACAGCAACTCTTTCAGCGACCTTGCGGCTGGTTCTGACCGCTGCTGCTCCCCATTGACGGACTTCGAGGATCGTAGCTGTCAGTTGAGGCCGCCGCCGCATTCGAAGCTTGCGCAGCATGTGCGCTTGGAGGAGTGTACACGTAGCCGTTGTAGGGATCTGCGCTGGCACTTTGAGTTGCATAGCCACCGTAACCATGAGCTTGAGCTGGAGGAGCAGCATAGTTGCCATGACTGTGGTGGCCCGCAGCGGCAGCGGCGTGCGCATTCGCAGCCGAAGCGTGATACTGTCGATCTGCGTAGCCCGGATAGTGCGATCCAGGGTAGCTTTGACCAGCCCACGGCGCACCCGAAGCACCAGCGGGAGCACCGTAGCCGCCTTGCGCAGCGCCGTATCCTCCGTATGCACGCTGATGATTCATCGTTCCCGGTGCCATGTGCAGAGGCGCAGATTGATTCTGATGAGCTCCAGTCCAAGTATGTCCAGCGCCGGCCGAACGCTGCGCCGGAGGTGCTGGTGCCGCTGCTTGACCGTACGAGTGCTGCCAGTGTGCCGCATAAGCAGGATTGTAATGGCCGCCGCCTTGAGCCGGTACTGGCGCACTAGATCCTGGGCTGTATGCAAGACCTCGAGCTGCCGCGTGTTGATGTGGAGCAGCGGGCGATGCAGGCGTACTCGAAGACGCTGATCCAGCTCCTGCGTACCATCCCTGTGTATTCTGGGGAGGGTAAGCTGTAGTGGGTGTAGGTCCAACCGCCCTCATGAGAGCTTGACGAGAAGCATGTGGAGGTGATGAAGCCCCGACAGCACTAGCTGGTGCTCGATAAGGCGACATGGAGGGCGTGTTTTGCTTGGGCGTGGTCGAGGCCGATGCTGCTGCGGCCTCAGCGGCTGCTGCTACTGCGTCGACAGGCTTGGCAGGCAAGCTGCTAGCTGCAGCACTGTTCATCCTGCTGTGTGTCAATCCGCTGACCCCATTCTCTGCCGTTGTCGTCCTTGATCGCGAGCTGCTTGCTGCTTGTTCAGTCGCATGAATTGAAGTGCCATCGGACAAAAACTTGGGCTTCGAAGGGAGTCCGGCTGACGGTTTGGGAGGCAGAGAGGCGATTCCGTGCGGGAAAGCAGGTGCGAGCGAGGCAGGAGCAGTTGGAACAGGCGGAAGAGGAAGGTCAGGGCCACCAATGTTGCGTCTTGGCATGGACGTTGGCGCCTTGCCGACAGCTGGACGCTGTTGAGTACTTGGCTGACCAGCGTTGGGACCACCTTTGGCGTGTTGCTTGGACGATCCATTCGTAGAAGATTGAGATGGGGGCTGAGGACCTTGCCCGGCACCCTGCTGTCTCTGACGCTTGTTGCCGCGTCCAGGTGGCCCCGTAAGAGGATTGCCTTGTTCGTCGACCTTGCTGTAACGAGCTGCCTTGGCGCGGCGTTTGGCCTCGGCCTCTTGTTCGTCGTCGGAGTAGTCCATTTCGTCCTCGCCTACTTCTTCGTCATAAATGTTACTGGCATCGCTACCCTTCATGGAACGAAGAAGCTGAGTGAGGACGTAAGTGCTTTGTGAAGGAAGGTAGAAGACCGCTTTGCCGGTCTCGACCAGCTCGCGGTCGATCGACGCCGCTGAGGCGAATCGGATTGAGTACATTGGGTTGTGAATTGACCCAAACGTCTCGAAGACGAATCCAAGCACCTTGCCGTCTTCGAAGCAGAGCAAACTTCCAGTGTCGAGTACGCTGTATTCACCTTGACGTTCGCCTTGGCGCCCCGTGCTGTCGACAGGGACGGGAACGGAGGCGGCGTTGGGGAAAGAGCCTTCTGCTGGCTTTGACTGTTGTACGTCCTGCTCGACGACCACAACACTATCGACGATGGAATGCACTTTGCCAAGCTTTCTCAGCGTCTGCTTCTCCGCCTCCGTCACTTGCTGCACCGCTGGTTGCTCGAACTCGGGAGCGAGGATCTCGTTCTTGGTTGCTGGTACAGCGCTGTCGCCATCTTCGTCATCGTAGTCATCAACCGTCAATGCCGGGCCCGTATCAGCCTTGTCGTCGTCATCATCCTCGTCATCGGATGAGTCGCTGCTTGAGGAATCCGAGTCGGAGCTAGAATCGCTTTCATCAGATGCGTCGGCTGCTGCTTCGTTGCCGGCGGACGGCTTGACATCACCTTGCGCGCTTGTCTTATCGATGGATGTCGAGGTTGTAGTTGATGCAGATGAATCGGCTTTTCCGCGTCGAGAAACGAGGCCCGAGATGGAAGAGAGCGCTTTCTGCAACAGAGTTTTGGTTTCTGGATGCTGACTATTTTCGGCGGCCGCTTTGATTTCATCAATGCCGGCACTGGATCGGACCAGCTCTTCGAGCTCTTCTTCGGCCTTGCGCTTCTCGCCGCGTTGTGTTTGTGCCGCAGTCGAGCTGCTGGCTCGTGGTTCGTCATCGCCAAAGCCTGGAGGTAATGCCTCGCGCGGCTGTCCCGAAGATGCTCTTGCTTGAGCCACCAGCTCGCGCAGTGCCTGCATGGACGATGCGCCATCTTGTGCAGCTCCGGTGCTGACAATGTGCTCCATGTCCGGCGGTACAAAGTCGGTGTCGTTCTCTTCCGCTATCGGCGAAGCCGGTGATGGCTCGATCATGGCTGTTGGGGGCTCAACGCTACGAGATGGTGATGCCACGGAATGGACTTCGATGTTGGTGTTGGTCTCTACGTGAGGCGCCTCCGTGGTAGTTGTCTTCGCTGAGGTTGTGTGATCGTCGGTGATAGGAGGTTCGTCTGATCTTTCCGGTACCTCTTCCGCAGCAGCGTTTGCATGTTCCGCATCCTGAGTGGAGCGTACAATAACGTCTTGCTCGATCGCGGCGTCGTCTGCTACTTCTGACGGCAGCACAGCTGCTACCGCCGTAGCTTTGACCTCCGCTGTTCCATCCGACATGTTGTGAGTGTGCTGTGCTGAGTGGAGTGTGGGAAAGAAGATGTTCCGCAACATCCGTTGTGGCTACATGCTGCATGATAAAGTTTCTCACGCTTCGAAAATCATTTCTTTGTTCTTCCTGAGGTGCATATTTTTGGAAAAAATCCACTTTTCCGCAACTCAACCTCGGAAGACGGGCAGGGACCCTTTACGAGCCTTCCACGCTGGACGTTGCATACGACCCCGCAAGTGCCTCTGGGTGACCCCTTCGTCTCCTATCTCTTCAGACTCTCAAATCATCATCGTCTCTATCACAATGTCGAGGACTTTGACATATACGTGGACTCTAGCGCTGCTCATAGCGGTGCAGGTTCTGCTGTCGACACCCGTTCAAGGCCAATTCTTTCAGCAATTCTTCGGAGGCAATCCAGGCGGCTCCATGTTTGGGAACCGAGAACAGGAACCACCACCGGTAAGTCCTGCTTGGTCCTCACTCTGTTCCGTGTATTCTGTGGACCATCAAAGTTGACTCTTCTGTCTCGATTGCTATGTCTTCGATCGCACTTACAGTCCGGCGACGCCAGCTGGTTCGAGGCAAGAGTAGACGCAGCACAGTGCACACAATACCTGTGTCCTCGAACACTCTCCTGCGTAGCCAAGCCATCTCACTGCCCTTGCCCCTTCCCACAACAGATCCGCTGCTCATATAAGGATGCAAGCTCAAATGCAAAGGAACACGCCGAGCGAGCAGGCGGCACTTTCGATGGCGTCGATGCAGCTCTGGATCTAGGAGGCACTTTCTGCGTCACTGCCGAGAGCTGCGACGAGGTCAACCAGATGCTGCACGGAAAGGCATGATACACGACTTGTGCAATCTCACAACATTTGACACAGACTTATTTAAGCTGGCAGATATGGACCTAAGAATGTTGAGCTGGAAATCCGTGACGAGTTGCAGATGAGATGAGGGTATCTATGTGGTTGAATGCGATGGAGAAAAGGAAGTCGACCTGTTGTAGACAGCTACGTCTTGCGATTTGAAAAGTTCTTGGCAAGCACAGCAGCCGCTTTCTTTTTGCGGTCTTCAATCGCTTTGAGTTTGAGCTGTCCTTCGGTAAGCGGTGCAGGTGCTGTACATCCGTGGCTCAAAGCCGAGCGATGGGCAGCGCAAAAGAGACCCTTGCATCTCTCGCATCGTGGTGCCGCATGAGTGAACGCTCGCCTTGGTACCGAGCCTGATGTGGAAACGTTCGTGACTGCTGATGCCGCTGCAGCTGGTTGTGTTTGAACTTCAAAGCTGAGCTTCTTGCAGCCCTGCTTTTGACAGGGTAGACGTCCAGATGAGCCTGAGGTCGCGATCCTTTGCAGAAGCTCGTCGTCACTGAGCACCTTGCTCGCCGATGCAGCCTTAGCGCATCGATGCTGTTCTGGCAGGAAATGCGACTCGCAGAAGGTGGTGGTGCAGAGCGGGCAGGAGACTGGAAGAAACGAAAGTCGTCCGCAGGTGGAGAGGGTGCAGTGCTCGCCAATCTCCATCGTGGAGCTGCAAGATGCTTGCTTGTAGTTCCGAAGCGGGAGCAGAAGTCCGCCTTGTCGATGAAAAAAGATCGAGATGCTTCTCGTTCGTTCACGAAGCCGAAGGAAGAACGAGACAGTGAGGCCGCCTAGGAGAATGATGCGATCGGGGTTATGGTGAAGTGTTGTTCTTCGAGCAGTTCGAGGTCCCGGCTATGTAACAGCGCAGCACTGAGACCTAACATCTCCGTTTCGGCGCGAAAATCATCGAGAAGCTAAACTCCGATCGAAGCCTGCTCAGCCTTTTTCTGGACTGGAATCGGGTTGGGTTCAACTGTGATCAACAGAAAGCAAGCTCTGGAACGCGGTGGAGAGAAGAACGTCGTTTTGGATCTTTTGCGTCGGCGTTTGAGAGAGACGGTGGCGCCATCCTCAGGCCTGAGCGCGAAAAAAAGAGAGAGCGTTGACCGTGAAGCAACACTTCTGAGACGCCGCTGCGAAACGCACGTTGTAGATTAAACTGACGTCGCGTATATAACTTCGTCGACTTTTCTCATCTCCATCACTTGTCATTCCACCAACGACAGAATCAACCTTTTCACATATCCAAAATGGTCGTCAAAGCTATCGAGTCCTACGAGGAGTTCCAGACCCTCGTAAGTATTGTTGCGCCTATGCAAGCCACACCATGACGGTGACCGCAGCTGCGGCCTGGCTGGTGCCTTGCATCGAATGTTGTTGTGATCGCATGGCTTACTGACTGTCATGCTTCTCATCCTTGTTTCTTTCGCTGCGATGCTCTTCTACGCGAATCCCCACGTAGATCAACGGTGACAAGCCCATCGTCATCGACTTCTGGGCCACCTGGTGCGGTCCCTGCAGGGTCATCGGTCCCATCTTTGAAAAGATCTCGGACACCCCTGCCGGTGAGAAGGTCGGCTTCTACAAGGTGGACGTCGACACTCAGGAGAAGATCGCCGCCGAGGTCGGCATCCAGGCCATGCCCACTTTTGTCTTCTTCAACAAGGGTCAGCCCGTCAAGAAGGTCGTTGGTGCCAACCCTGGTGCTCTCCAGGTAAGTAATCTCATCTTCTCAAAATGGCTGCACGAAACCGATTGCGTTTCGTAACGCATCGAGGCAGTCGTGCAACCATGCCTGTACCTCCATAGAGTGTATTACTGACAACGCTTCAATCTGCTCTTTCCCTTCTGGATTCTACAGGAGGCTATCAGCTCCGTCGCCGGCTCTCTTTGAAGCTGAAGTGTCCGTATAGAAAGCCTCAACCGCACGTGCCAATGATAATCAAATCTATTGCACCGTGACACTATCCGTACCATGTCGCCTCTTCTGTGCATTCCGAGATGCTTGTGATGATCCAAACCAAGATTAGCAGATTTGAGAAGCTGATCTTGGACGGATGCTCTAGTCACTGTGACCATTTACGGTCGGCAGAGAATGAGCTGATGCATTGGAATCTGGCTTGCTCGTGCATTACCTTGGGCGATGGCAACGGATCAGAGATCTTATCAGATCAAATCGGAAGCTTTCAAGGCCCCTGCGGGCCCGTCTTGTCGAGTTCAGCTTCCGTATAAGAGTGAGGTGATGTGCAGTCGAAGGTGTCTTGAACCAGTGAATGAATCGGGATACCCAGAGCCACTCATCGGCAGATCTTTTCGGATTTCATTATCTCGTACGAATTCTTTGATGAGATGCTGATTTTTCGTCACAGCGGCAACAAGGGCCTGTTCGGCATTGCCGGAGATGCATTTTGCGCCGCTTCGACCTTCAGTGTCAAAGTCTACTTTTTCACGCTGACACCCGCCTTCGGGCAGGCGAAGCGGGCCCCTCCCGTGACCTTGAGAAGATCCTGACGTCGATACCGTCTCGGTTGCACGGCTATGGATTGCGGACGCTACGGTCCAGACGGCCTCTGACTTTCCACTTTCGACCGATTTGAGCGCATCAAAAAGCGTCGGCTTCCTCCGTACACTGAGTAACAGCCAAGCTTCCTCGCTTTGAAGTCATACTTAGATTACGTTGCTGCTGACTAGTATGAAGGCTAGTCGAGCCAGAACCGAATCAGCTTGTGTAGAGGCGTCGTAGCAACAAGCGGTCAGTGTCAGACAAAACAGAAAAGAGGAGAGTGCCTTCTGGTCTCCAGCTGCACGGATCGTCGTCCAGGACTCGGCGCAATGTTTCTTGTCACTCGTCGATGCTTGCTCTTCCGTCGACCCCACCGAAGACCTTGCCTCTGCAGACTTGGTTTGTTGTTCAATCGATGCAAGCTCATTGGTGGCTCCTTATCAAGACTGAGAGCGAAGAGCAAGTCATATGAAGGATCGGATTGGCCAGTCTCACCAGCTTCGGGCGACATTCCGTCTCGAGGAAAGGCTCGACGACGTTCAAAAGCCTGCACGGATGCATGCATGATGCTCTCTCTGGTTCATCGGGACAGCGACTTTTCAAAGTGACTTTATTTCCATTTGACCCGGTCAAAAAAATCAAGGCAGCAGGCCAGTCTACCAGGTTGGTGGAGGTTGAAATCTAAAAAAAATCGATGGCCCTACCGCTTTCAGCCAGCCAAGCAGCCAGCCTTCCCAGCTTATGGTTGTTCATTCACATTTCACGCTCACTCTCTCTGCGAAGATGTTGCCGATCTTGGCCGTAAAACAGGCACTTGAGCTGTGTAATGGATCTTTGGTCTGACCGCTTCACCGGCTCTGCAGCCGGAAGCTCACTTTCTTTCTCCACACACACGCTTGCCTTCGCTCTCTCGTTTTTTTCTTGGACCGGCTGCGATGCCATGCCATGCCAACCAGGGAAATGCTCGCACAAGGCCGCTTCTGTGCGCATAGCGTCACGATCGAGAGTGCCATCCTGCCGTCTGCTGCCTCAGAGTATATAGATCAGAGCAAGTCTTTCGTCGCCGTTGTTGCTTCGCTTCCACCACATACACATACGTCTATCTGTCTCTTCGTCCACTTCCTTCTATCAGCTGCTGTTCATCATTACTAGCAGCGAAAGACAGCAATCAGCATCCATTTCATCCCGCAACAAATCAACTCACACCCCACAAAAATAGTCAACATGTCCGTCGAAGGCGTTCGCGTGCTTGGTAAGTAGTGCTTCCCATAAGTCCTTCATGGCCGATCGTTCGTGTTGGTCTCGTCGACAACGGTAAGCTAACTCGTCGTGCGCATTGCTTTCCGCAACTTTCCCCGCTCTACAGGCAAGATCGAGGGCGAGCAGGCCTCCATCCTCACCCCCGAGGCTCTTCGCTTCCTCGCCGTGCTCCACCGCTCGTTCGAGAGCACCCGTCAGTCGCTCCTCAAGAACCGTCAGCTTCGCCAGTCGAGGTTCGACGGTGGCGCTCTCCCCGACTTCCTCCCCGAGACCGCACACATCCGAAACAACCCCACCTGGCAATGCGCTCCCCCCGCACCCGGTCTCCGCGACCGCCGTGTAGAGATCACTGGCCCCGTTGACAAGAAGATGGTGATCAACGCTCTCAACTCGGGCGCCTACACCTACATGGCCGATTTTGAGGACTCGACCTCGCCCACCTGGGCCAACCTCATGGACGGCCAGGTCAACATGCGTGCCGCCATCAACCGCACCATCGACTTCAAGCAGAGCAACGGCAAGGAGTACAAGCTCAAGCCTTTGGGCCAGACCGCCGTCCTCCTCGTCCGTCCTCGTGGCTGGCACCTTAACGAGGAGCACATCGTCGTCGATGGCAAGCCCATGTCCGGTTCGCTTGTCGACTTCGGTCTGTACTTCTTCCACAACGCTCACGAGCTTGTTCGCTCCGGCTACGGTCCTTACTTCTACCTGCCCAAGATGGAGAGCCACCTCGAGGCTCGTCTTTGGAACGACGTGTTCAACCTGTCGCAGGACTACATCAAGATGCCCCGCGGCACCATCCGTGGTACCGTTCTGATTGAGACCATCACGGCTGCATTCGAAATGGACGAGATCCTCTACGAGCTCCGCCAGCACTCGTCGGGCCTCAACTGTGGTCGATGGGACTACATCTTCTCGTTCATCAAGCGTCAGCGTTACAACAGCGGCTCGATCCTTCCCGACCGTTCGGCTGTCACCATGACTGTGCCCTTCATGCAGGCATACGTCAACCTGCTCATCCAGACCTGCCACAAGCGTGGTGTTGCCGCCATTGGTGGTATGGCTGCTCAGATCCCCATCAAGGACAACCCGCAGGCCAACGACGCTGCCATGGAGAAGGTGCGTGCCGACAAGCTCCGCGAGGTGCAGGCCGGTCACGACGGTACCTGGGTCGCTCACCCTGCGCTCGTCAAGATCGCTCTCGAGATCTTCGACAAGCACATGCTTGGACCTAACCAGTACCACGTTCGTCGCGAGGAGGTCAAGGTTTCTGCTCTCGACTTGCTCAACTCGAACGTCCCCGGCCAGATCACCGAGGCTGGTGTCCGCGCCAACGTTGCTGCTCTGCTCGTCTACTGTGCCAACTGGCTCAACGGTCTCGGCTGTGTTCCCGTCGCCAACATGATGGAGGACGCTGCTACGGGTGAGATCTCGCGTCTTGGTCTGTGGTCGTGGGTGTACCACAAGCAGAAGACGGCCGAGGGCAACGCCATCACTCCTGCCTACGTCGACCGCATCTTGGACGAGGAAGCAGCCAAGGTGTCCAAGATTGGCGCCAGCGTTGAGAAGGCTAAGCGATACATTGCTGACCAGCTGCGTGCCCCTGCACCGGATGAGTTCTTGACCTCGGCCCTGTACTCGCACCTCCCTCACCAGCACGCTCCTGCCCGTATCTGATTGCGTGGTAGAGGCGTAGCTGTGTGATCTTTTCTGTCGTCTTGTTTGTCTTCTGTAATGTATGCAACGTTTTCCTTCTTCATGCCAAGTATGATCGAATGATACAGCGGGTAGCGCCGCGCAGTTTGTGAATGAGTAAAGCCTCAATTTAAGTTGGCCTCAGCTTGCACCTCAGTTTGCATCAGCATTGGATCCCGACGGTTATGCAGCCTTGCGGCGGATGAGTTGTCATCGACAACAATATGCATTGTTTGGGTGAGGCTGAGATCACTGTTGCGAGCCGGTGAGAAGAAAGGCAGCGAAACGTGTTTGGTGCGTGGATGGCGAACGAGCCAAGACGGCGAATCAGTCACGGTCGAGACCTTTTTTTCCGCACAAAAAAAGGTCCAGAGCGGTGTTGGCTTGGTCGGTGAGTGAGCCAAAAATGAGCTTTAATTTTCGCACATGAACCCTTCAAGGGTCTCTGTTTCTGAGTTAAAGCTTCGAATAACCAAGTTGCACATTCGATGTGGTCAGAAAGCGGTACTTCCCAGCTGGGACTGATGATGCATACAGCGAATGCCACTGAGACGAACGAAAGGAGGGTCAACGGAGCACGGTGTGAATGAAAAGAAAAGCTGAGACTTTGGGCGTAGCGGCGAACTGACCGAAGCGGAAGCCCAGATGCTTGGACCAACTCAGCGTCAATCAGCATCCTCGTCTTCGTCGTTACTTCCGATCTCTTTCTACTTGACCACCAACATCACTATCTCATATCATCTGCAACTCGTACACCAGCCACGCTCTTGCACAGCCGCGCACTCAGTCAACAGCCAGTAACACTCTTGCTACCTCGAAGAATCAAGCCTTTTGACATCAGCCTTATCGTATCAGCTCTCTTCGACCAGATATTTCAACGCACCACCCTGAAATCACATCGCCATCTTTTCGACTCCACAACACTCTGCCACCTCGCAGCACCCTTGTCACCGTTGCTGCTACGACTAATCTCCGCCCAACTCGTCCAGGATATCCACTTCCTCGATTGGTAAGTTCGATTCTTTTCTAGTAGACTTGCGGATGATGTGAGGTCGGCTCTGCTTCCGTCGAATCGGCATTCAGCTCTGTGGTGGAGAGTGACTTGCATCGGCTGTTCAAGTTGATCGCTTGCAGTGCCAGGTCGACCTGCTTCCAGGACAGCGCTGGTGGTTGAAGCTTTGGGTGCGAACGAGGGAAGGCTGATCGGGGAGCCAATACAGCCTCATCGCCGATTTCATGTCTTCTTCTTCACGCCTCAACGTGGCGCTGCGCCGGAAGCAGCAGATCTGCATCACAGATCTGTGAGCTCGTGCAGAAGCGAGATGGAACAATCAAGCCACCGGACGATCCGATCCACGCTAAATCTTTTTTCTCAACCTGATTTTCCACACCTCTTTTTCCCCACGCTTTTCTTTTTCGGCGCCTCGAATCCGCGGATTCTTTCACGGGTGTCGCTGTTGGTCTTCCACTTTGCCAACTTGCTCGCCGCTGAATGCTGCAGACCCCCTTTGCAGCAGTCCAGCCGACCACTTTTCGATCGGTTGATCCACAAAAGTAAGTCATCTACTCATGCTCTGATAAAATAGCCCTCAGCTTGCCGGGAGAGCTGCCCACCATCGAGAAGTGATTAAACGCTGCTCTGGCTGGCGAGCAGCTTTGCGTAGGACCGGATCATGATCAGACTGCTACCTGCCCTAGCTCATGCCTCGGCTCCAGAAAGACTGGCCAGTCGTGCTGCATTCGACATGCATCGGTTCCCCACGAGAAGAAAAGGGAGAATCTCAAGGCAGGACCAACTCTGGTCGTATTTTCGCAATTTGTCGTCTGCCGGCATTTGGACGCGCGCATCGAATGCAGAGCTGCGCACCAATCGCAGAGCACCGAATCAGCGCCGGACATTGCAGGTTGGGACAGAGGAAGACCCTCAAATAGTGATCGTACCATGGGATTCCGATTGTCCGCTTCCCAGCCATTGACCGGCGAAGCGGAGTCGCTGCTGCCTCGCATTTACCTCGGCCCATGCTGTCGTGTTGTGGTGGTGTGAACACTGCCACTACTGCGGCTGTTGCTGCTGGAGCTCACTTGGTGTTTTTGCAAAACGACAGAACGAGAGTGCTAATCTTTTCTTCTTTTCGCCGCCTTGCCCCGTCTCGTCGCTTCTTTGCCCTCGGCTAGACGAAACATCTGTATCAGAGACAAGCGTTCTTGCTGTTCGCCTCTTCTACTTCTAGCTAGGTTTTGCTCGCGATCGCTGCACGCAGTTCAGCTGACTCCCCACAATACAAACCTAAGGTGAGTTTTCCATATCCGCATCTCGCCGACGCTTCCACGTCCCCACAGCCCCATTGCACGGGTGAACCTTTGCTAGTCCATGGCGCCGAATCCTTTCCATCAGAGTACGCACGCATGTTGGCGAGCTGCAGGCTGCGGGCTGCACGCTGCTATACCGCGCCGGTCATTGCCAAAGGGGTTCCTGGTGCATCGCGGCCGATTGGAACCGTTTCCTCCATTTCCAGCTCCGTCCGGTTTGATGCCCGCCTTGCCGGTCTCCCATTGGACAACATGGCAAGCAAGCACGGAGGGAAGCTGAGTTGTCGCGTGGAATGGCACTCCGGACTTACCCTGGTACACGCTTCACGCTGTTCCAGCTAGGCTTGGCCTTGCTTTGGCAAATAGTGGGCTACCTTCAGAGGGCGTCCAAGTTCGATTCGCTTTTCGCTGCCAGATGGAAGAATCCTGTTTTGCCGCGGCTCAGAACTCGCTCCTCCTTCCCTGCTCAGCACAAGTAGGACCTATGAAGTGAGTTGGAGCTGGAGCTGGAGCTGCCCTGGATTTTCATTCTCATTTTTTCTTGAATTTTGGGAGTCTTCTCTGGCTCCGTGTTCGTGTTCGGACTCCAGTCTCTGATCCGGACTGCTGCAGCCATTGTGCCTGGAGTAGTGGGTGCGCTGCAGGGAAAACAATATGGAATTTCAAAACCAAAATTCCGATCTGCCACTGACATCGACGACCCTTTTTTCTCTTGATTTACCCTCTCCGTTTTTTCCACTGCTTCACTGCCCGGCTTTGGTGACGCTGGTTCTGTGTGCGGCGCCGTGTCACGCTGCAATGTTGCCTCACCGACTCAACAATCTCTCTCTGTCTTTCTCGATCTCGACGCGCTGCTTCTGCGCCTCTGTTTCCCCTCGCTACTTTCTCCTTCTCTTCTCCCTCCCTTCCGATCGTTCTCTTTCTGCCTTGGCTCTGCCTGGTGTTTCGTTTTCCTCCCTCTGGCCTTCCTTTTTGCTTTCGACGCTCGCTTCCTGCTCATGGTCTCGACTGCGGCCTCTATCTGCTCGACGGTTCTGGTGGTGATCATCGCTCAACTCGCTACACTCCGTTCCGCCACCATCTTCCCTTGACCCTCGCACCTCCCATTCTTGACATCGTTGCTGTGGCCACTCGCAAACGATTCCGAGGGAGCAGGGTAGTCATCACATCATTTCCTTCCCTTCTCTCAGTGGCCACTCTTCAACGACGCCCTTTGCACCCTCTGCTCGACTGTAACGCAGCAGAATCGGTCACCTCCTACTCTTTCGCTTCGTCTTCAGCCAAAGGCGCACACCAGGACTCAACCGTAGTCCTTCGACTCAGTCCCACCGTACACCACCAAACGATACTCTTTGTTCTAGGAACTCCTTGGCAGCGAGTTCCAGGACTTATTCAGAGTATCTTTCATCTCTGCCACCATTTCGGGCCAATCTCCTCGCCAAGATCCCATCCGCCCTTCGTCACGCAAGCGACCTGTAACAGAGGCAAACATCAACCCATCTGCCTCATCGAACTCGGCTTCACACTCCACCCAATCTGCTCAGGCAGCCGCTGCCGCTGCCTCGCCTTCCACAAAGAGGGCGCGCTTCGAGAGCTCAAGCGGCTCAGGTGCTCTCTCTCCCACTGCTGCCGTCACCGCCACGAGCAGCAGCAGCGCACCTGCCTCGAACGCAGCGCCGCTCACTCCTTTTCAAGAGTCGCTTCCTGCCCCTCACTACATTCCTCTGCCTCCTACGCGTGCCATCTCCTCGCCAAGGGTAGCTCATCCGCCTCGCTCCAGCAGCAGCACCGGCTCGCAGTCCTTCACCGCCGGTGCTCCACCCGCCACTCACAGTAACCCCGAGTCGCCTGCCACTTCTAGCTCGGCTGCACCATCGCGTCGCTCGAATCCACCCGCCTTCGACTATCGTTCGTCGCAAGCCAGCCTCCTCCCATTCCCAGCCAATTCTACCACTTATTTTGGAGAGTCTTCGTCCACCAATATGTTCGATCTCGACGAGTCCGTCAGGGCGCTCTACTTTGCGCCCACCCCCATGCTCGTGCTCGATCACAACCGAAGGATCCGCATGATGAATCGCCCTTGCGAGAGCATCTTCCTCATGACAGGCGTCAGCTGCATGGGTCAGACAATGGACAAGCTCGTCGCCGAAAAGCATCGTAGCGAGTTGTATACTGTGCTTCACGAAGCTTCGCAAGTCAGAGCCACCGCTGCCTGGGCGCCCCCCGTGCTCACCCGTCTCACTTTCCTCCAGGACGACCAAAAAATGTTTTCGGCAGACATGTCCATCGCTGCATGGCACCCTACCGACGAGGTCTTTTCCGAAACTTTCAACAACCACTACGCCAAAGGCCTCGGTTCCGAAACCGAAAGCAAGTCGTCGAATGAACCCAGCCATCCGCCTGCACCCCATCGCTCCGAGTCGATGGAAAACCGCGGCTCAACGCTTCCTCACGAATCCTACTTTACTATCAGCATCGTGCCCACTCGTCTCGCCGAGCGTCGCATGAGCCCTTCCGATCTGCAGCTCAACAAGGCCGATCAGCTCAAGGAGGCCGTCTTCCACACTATCGAGACCGCCATCATGGCCATGTCCTCCGATGGATCCACCGTCATTCGCAATCGCGCCTGTGACGAACAGCTCAAGGTATTCGTAAAGACGGATCCTCAGGACAAGAAGAAGAAAGAGCCATCGAAGAAGAAGGAAGGCCTCGAGGTCGACATGTCCTGGCTATCGGATGTCATGGACTGCTACACCGAGGATTTCAGCCAGCCCTTCCCTGAAGATAACTGGCCCATCTATCGCGCCGCCGTCATGGGTCAGTTGACCAAACCGGTCCGCATTGGCTGCATCGCCACCGACACCGGAGCTCGACGAGTCTACGAGATCAGTGCAAAACCCATGCGCGACGCTGGAGGCTTTGGAGAGCACATCGGTGGTGTCATCACTCTGGTCGATGTCACAGATACCGAGAAGCTGTACAGATTGGAGGTCGAGAAGAAAGGTGAAGAATATTTCCGCACCATCTGCGACAGTATGCCACAGATGCTCTGGACCGCGCGTCCGGACGGCAATGTCGACTGGTTCAACGAGGGCTGGTATCGATTCACGGGTCTCACACCGGAAGAGCTCTTCAGCCTCGGCTGGCAACAATGTTTCCACGAGGACGACATGGTCGAGACCAATATCCGCTGGTCGCATTCCTTGCGCACAGGCGAGCCTTACCAGGTCATGTACCGAGCAAAGAGGCACGACGGTGTTTGGAAATGGATGCTGGGTCGCGCTTTGCCCGTGCGAGAACCCGGCACTGGCAAGATCATCAAATGGTACGGTAGTTGCACCGACTGCGATAGCGAAGTCAAGGCGCTCGAAGCATCGCGCAAGTCGCAAGCTCAGCTCACCAGCGTCATCAACCACGCACACGTCACCATCTGGGCCATTGACCGAGATGCTATCATTACGATCGCCGAGGGTCCCGGTGTGCGCTCCTTGCGACTCGCTCCAGGCACGCCCAACGGCTCCGATGGCGATGGCTCCGGTTCGGGCAATTCGCTCTCAGGAGGTTCCATCGGCGCCGGCACCGCCCCCGCCCGCAGCGAGGACACCAAGGATGCAGAGTCGCAGACCAACAGCCAGAGCGCCGTCAGCGGGCCCGGCAAGCGTGTCAACCAACGCAGCATGATAGGCCGCAGCATCTACGAAGTCTGGGACTCGCCCGGTATTCGCGAAGCCATCGGCCGTGCTCTCAACGGCGAGTCGGTCGTCCAGGAGATGGAGATCGAGGGCCGTTGGTTCCGCACCCAGTACACGCCTCAACGTGAGGAGTCGTACGAGCACGAAGCCAACGAGGGAGCCATCATCGGTGTCGTCGGTGCCTCGATGGACATCACCGACCGCCGCCGTGCCGAGCTCAAGCTCGAAGAGTCGATGCACGAGAGATCGCGTGCACTGGCTGCCGAGACGGCCGCCAAAGAAGCCAGCCGCATCAAATCCGAGTTTTTGGCCAACATGAGTCACGAGATTCGAACGCCCATCGCCGGTGTCATTGGTCTCTCAGAACTGCTCTGCGACACGCCACTTTCCAAAGAGCAGCGCGATTTCGCCGAGAACATCCAACGATCTGCTGACGCGCTGCTCACCGTCATCAACGACATTCTCGATTTCGAAAAACTCGAGCTCGGCAAGATGGATCTCGAAAAGACCGCTTTCAACCTCAACGTGGTCATCATGGACACGCAAAAGATGCTTACGTTCGCAACCCAGAAGAAGGGTCTCGAGTTTCGCAACGAATGCCAGCTCAGCTTTACGGGCCAGATCGTCGGAGATGCCGGCAGGCTGCGTCAAGTGTTGACCAACTTGCTGACCAACGCGATCAAGTTCACTGCTGCGGGTTCCATCACGCTTCGGGTCATCGAGACGTACGAAGACCAAAAGAGCCTGCACGTCCACTTTGAGGTGCGCGACACTGGTTGCGGTATCTCGCAAACCACGCTCAAGAAGCTCTTCCAGCCTTTCAGCCAGGCCGATCCATCCTTTGCCCGTCGTTTCGGTGGTACGGGTCTGGGTCTGTCCATTTGCAAGAACCTCGTCGATCTCATGGGCGGCACCATTGGCCTCGAGTCGGTCGAGAACAAGGGATCCAACGCTTGGTTCAGCATTCCTTTCGAGAAGGTGCACACGCTCGAGTCGAGCGGCGATTCTTCGCCCGATGAAGAGGCCATCCCTACCATCCACATGGACGAGGCTACCAGCAGTCTAGGAGTCAGCGAGAACCCATTGCAGCGACCTCGAAAGGACATTTGGATCTTGGTCGCCGAGGACAACCTGATCAATGCACAGATTGCACTCAAGACGCTCAAGAAGATGGGCTTTAGCTGCAAGGTGGCCAAGGACGGTCTCGAGGCGATCGAAGAGGTGGGCAAGCATCCCTACGATTTGATCCTGATGGATTGTCACATGCCCAACTGCGACGGTTACGAGGCGACCAAGCGACTGCGCAAGTCGGACAGCGTCGACGTCCGCACCACTCCCATCATTGCAATGACTGCCTCGGCGATTCGCGGTGATCGTGAAAAGTGCTTGGCGGCAGGCATGTCCGACTACCTCTCCAAGCCGGTCAAGAGTGTGGCACTCGAATCGACGCTGGTCAAATGGCTCTTTGACCCTTCGACACGACAAAGCCTTTCGAGGTATGTAGCGCCGCCAGTTACAGGCGACTACTTTGGCGTCAAAAGACCCGAGGCTGGACTCGAGGTGACGATCCCTGCGGCTGGCGAGCCGGGCTCGCCGCCGCGGCTCATCGAGCGCGACTCGACCGAGACGGTGATGGGGCCGCGTTCGATTCAGTCTGGACGTCGCGGCTCGTTCAACCCCATCGCTGAACGTGAGGCAGTAGCATCCGAGATTGCTGGGACTGCCACGCCAGTTGTTGCCTCAGCTTCGCAATCGGTCGAGTTTGCCGAGCTGAACAACGAGATCGAAGGCAATCCCACGCTATCGAGTCTGTCGCGCGAAGCTTCCCAATCCGCTTCGCGTGTCGAGAGCGCCGACGAAGAAGAAGAGGTCGTCACCGAGTACAAGGCGACGCCCAAGCTGGGCAAGAGCAGCAAGCGTAGATTGTTGAGGCACGGTCCCGTCAAGGTGGTAGCTGAAGAACCAATCGCGACCAAGGTGAGACCTGGGCCCAAGGTGCTTTCAGCTCCGGAAGTCGCGATGGCGGATAAGCCACCTATCTTCATCCGTCGCTCGTCACGCGAGCAGGGTGGTTTGGGACGCGATCTCGAGGGCGAAGTCGTACGTGCTATGGAGGATGGTCAAGACGGACCTTCGCTGGGACCGTCGATGGACGAATCGTTGAAAGAGACGCAGGAAGAGGGAGAAGGAGAAGATGCAGAGATCCTGCCTAGCGAAAGGGCTCAGATTCACGTTCGCACATAAACATTTGCTATCCCATTCTGTTCTGTATCACACTCGTCGTTTTCTTGTTACGGGGTCACCGGTAAAAAGCTGCTTTCTTCAATTGCTTATCACACACACACTCTTAGATGGTTTCACACTTCACACGATGTACTTTTAACAGCGCTGCTCAAATGCTCTTCTTTCCCCCAAAAAAGTGTTCATGCTGCGTCGGTCGTGAGCGAGACTGTGATTGCATCAAATGACGAAAAACGGCTCCCCCTTTTCCCCTCCCTCGCCGCCGTCACTATCACTCCCGAAACCCATCTCGTCATCGTCGTCGCGTTGACCGTTCCTCGCAGCCTTGCGCTTCTCGCGCTTCTCCTTGGTGAGTTGACGATAGTCTTCGTTCCAGTCGTCTTCTTCCTCCTCCTCTTCTGCCGAATCTTGAGCTTTGGAGGTGCTTTTCGAAGAGCCGGACTGTCTAGCAGCCGCCTCCTGCGTCTTGAGAAACGCCCTCTTACGAGCTCTCTTCTCCTTCTTTGCGAGCCTCAATTCTTTCCGCTCCTTTTGCGCCGACCATGCTCCGCCTGCGCTGCCCAGCTTGCGCTTCTTCGTCCTACCGCCGCCGCTGCTGGACGACTCGGAATCGCTCTCCTCCTCACCCTCCTCCTCCTTCTTTGCCGCCTTCTCCGCTTCCACCTGCGCCTTCTTCGCCGCCGCCGCCTTGTCCTCTTGCAGCTTCGCCTGCCTCGCCCTCTCCTTGACCTTATCCTGGAACGCGATAGCGTCGAAATCCACCTCCTCCTCGTCGTACTGCAACCCACCCGCCGCACGTCTCGCCTTCAGCTCGGGCATCGCGGGCAGACGTATCAGCCCGAAACTTCGCGCCACTGCTGCGAGATGCAGATCGGCGAGGCGAAAGATGTATGACAGCTCGTGCTTCGAGTACGCGCGCACGTACGATACGTAGGCTCGGATCGACGCCTCGTACACCTCCCTGTCCGCCTTGGCTGTCGCTCTTATCGTTCGCTCCAGCTCTCTCGCCGCCCCCTCTTCCGCTAGCTCGAGCGCTTCGAGCGGGTACGGCGAAAGCGGAATCCTCTTCCCCTCCAAATACGCGACAAAATCCACCTCCCGTCCCTCGGTCAGCATCACCACCGCCCTGCCCCTCCTCCCCGCCCGCGCCGTCCGCCCACACCGGTGCGAAAAAACCTTGGGATCCGTCGGCGCATCGTACTGCACCACGCACTCCACGTCGGGCAGATCCAGGCCTCGTGCGGCTACGTCTGTGCAGTACAGCACGCTCGTACCCGCGCTTTGCACGAAAGAATCGAACTGGGACTTGCGTTTGGACGGCGTTTGCTTGCCGTGCAGCGCGTACAGCTCCATCCCGCTCAACGAGGGTAAGCGGGTGCAGAGGGTGTGGAAGTAGTTGACTTGGGCACAGGTCGCAAAGTAGACGATGAACTTGCGCTTGCCCTCCGCCGATTCCGCGCGCAGGATGCTCAGAAGCTGCGCGAACTTGTCCTCCGCCTTCACCACCGTATACATGTTCTGCAGGCTCGCCGGCGTCCTCCTCTCCTCCCCCCTACTCCCCGCTGCTCCCGTTTTGCTCTCGACCTTGACCACCACGCGCACCGGATTCCTCAACCCCATCCTCACCAGCTCGCTCAACGCGTCCGTCATCGTCGCGCTGAACAGGCCCGTCCTCCTCTGCTTCGGCAGCAGCGAGAGAATGCGCTGCAGGTTCTCGGCGAAACCCAGGTCGAGGAGTCGGTCGGCTTCGTCGAGGACGAGCACTTCGAGCGAACCCTTCTTGACGCCGGGACGGGAGAGGAGGGTTTCGAGCCGGCCGGGAGTGCCGATGAGGATGTCGGGGCCGGTGTCGCGAAAGATGCGGTAGTCGGTGGCCGGGGTGGAGGTTTTGCCCGTAGCGCCGCCGGTGACGAGCTGGACGCCTGCGATTCTTGTTGCTCTGCGCGACGGTGCGGGTGGCGGTTTGGTGCGGTCCTGCTTGCGCTTTTGGTCTGCGGTTGACGATGAATCGCTGTCGCCGTCGCTTTCCTCCTCCTCCTCCTCTTCTTCCGCTTCTTCAGATGGTGATTCGAGCGTAGCCGACTCCTGCGCGTCCAAAAACATCTTCACAACATTATATATCTGCTCGGCCAGCTCCCGCGTCGGGCTCACGATCAACGCTCCCACCTGGTCCTTCTTCAACCGCGTCTCTCTGCGCAGCAGCATCTCGAGCACCGGCAGCACGAACGCCAGCGTCTTGCCCGAGCCCGTCACCGCTTCGACCACCACGTCCTTGTGCGAGAGGAACAGCGGGATCGTGGACGCCTGGACGGGCGTCATCTGGTGGAACTGCAGGTCGGACAGGAACGAGAGCAGCCACGGCGTGAGCGGTGTGGAGAGCTTGGTCCAGGCTCCGGCGTAGGAGGGCGCTTTGGGGTGGTTGTGGTGCGATGGTCCGCTCATGGTGTGGGTTTGTGAGCGGTGCGAGTGGCGGAAGGGTATAGAGATGGTGATGTGTGTGGTTGAGAAGAAAGGAGTGTAAAAATTTCTAGTTGGACCCTGAATGCATGAGAGAGAGAGAGAGAAAGGGATTAAAAAATCGCAAAAAAAAAGAACTGCAGCACCTAGGATTCCCGCGTGGTCCCCCACCGCAGTACTGACTAGGCGATACC
>MJEU01000127.1:0-42475 GCA_001748505.1 Sporisorium iseilematis-ciliati | reverse complement strand
TACTGTTGGATTGCGGGGAAGGAGTGGCATATATGTATTGCACCGCTTACTCCTCTTAGATTAGAATTGATGTCGGATTGACACTTCATCACCTCTCTGACAGCCACATTGAGACGAACCAAGCGTCGCTTCTTAACTCTATGAGATGATGGCGTCTGCCACATTGATCAGCAAGGTCGTTTTCACTCTGCACAGATTGAATAGGTCACAAGACCGTTTCTCTGTCCGTCGGACATGAGCGCTCAGCCAACAACTTCCCAACAGGCTTTCCCTTCTGCGGCTGTCCAAAAACGCAACTTTTCCAGAAAAAATTGAAAGAGCGCAGAGCGCACAAGCGCAGCATCCCGTTTGCATGGCGCATAGGAGTTCCTGCGACCCTGAGCTTTAAAATTTGCAGCAAAGAGCTTACCATTGCTTCGGATGCAGTCGACCGAAAGAGGTCTCATTGGGGACGCTGTGCGCTCAAGTGTGTGCATCGGATTGCTTCCCGTCCAATACGGAGGTCCGTGGCGTAAGTTAGACGCACAATGAAGCAGGCGCGAGGTTCGGTTCACCTCTTTTGACATGCAAATGGAACGGAATTGAATGCGGACCACATTGAAAGCTTGAGGCAATCTGAGTTGGACTGCATGCTTCCAGAGCACAGTCTGTGCAGACGTAGATGGAGCGAATCGCTTCATTGAAACGCAAAGGGGCTTCTGGCTTGCGCTTTGCGTGGAGGAGAGGTCCAAGCCTCACGATTCATGAGGAGGGGAGAGTGTGCGCAGAAGTTAGAGTTTGACCCCTCTGAGCTGCGTTTGCGCTCGCCCGTCCTGCCCATATAAGTTGGCTCGACCCGCTTCAGATCCCCCCTTTGAGCCCTCTCTGACTGTCAAAGACTAGAGCCATCACCATCCCTATCATTGCGACCGACACCATCTCATCCATCATTGTCTGGTCTCAGCACCACTCATGCTGTTCAACATGCGCTTCAATCAGCTCGCAGTAGCAGCCACGACCGCAGCTACCGCCCTAGTCGGCCTTGTCGAAGGACAGAATTCGATATCGATCATCACCGGCGATGGCCCACCCGCGCCCAGCCTCTCGCGCACCGCAGCACTAGGCAACTGGACGCCCAAACCAGCCAACGACGGCCTAACACCCGCATCACTCGACGGCATGGGCCGCACGATCTACATCAACAGCGCGAGCGACTTCTGCCTTCTCATGCCACCCGATCCGACCACTCAAAACCTGGTGGACGCCGAGGCCGTCGCGGTCGCCTACTGCACCAACCCCGTCAACGGCACGCGCCCGATGCCGGACAAACTCATCAAAACCGCACACTTCCGCCGCACGCCCACCTACGTGCAGATCTCGGGCACGTACGATCCCGCCGTCATGAACCTCGGCAGCAACGACTGCGGTGGCGAGTACGATTCCGAAGGAGCCGGAGGCATCGGCAACCCGGCTGGCGTGACGATGCGCAACGGCAACTACTTTACGCAATTCATGGGCGCGTGCGATATCCCCGGCAACCCCGTGTTCTGCCTGCGCATGTGTCCGAGCTACGAATACTGCCGAAACACGTTTGATCTGATGGGTTGCCTCTGGAATCAGCCAGGTGATTACGATGAGCCGCAGGCGTTTACGAATTGCGATGCCAACTCGGACCTTCCGATCGGAGTGTACAACAGCAGCTATACGTTCAGGCAAGGGATGAGCGTCACGCCGCCACCCGTGACCGCGCCGGCTTCGTCGAATTGTCAAACGGTCGCTTCGCCGACGGCGAGTGGTGTGACTTATACTTGGAATGCGGCGGCGGCGGAGGCTACTTCTTCGGCTTCGTCGCCCGCGAAGAGCGGGGGGTCATCGAGTCCTTCAAGCGGTAGCAGCGGTGGTAGCAGCAGTGGCAGCAGCAGTGGCAGTAGTAGTGGCGGAAGTAAGAGCGGTGCTGCTTCGATGTTGGCTTCTCTCGAAGTCGTTGGGCTCGGTGCGACTGCCGTGCTTGGTTTCGTGGTTGGAGGCGCTCTGCTTGTCTGATAGTCCGAGTCCGTTGTACCACAACCTCACCCCATCATGTCACGAATATATCCTTTCGATGTAAGCGTATGTGCGATGGTCTGCTTCTTGATGACGGTGGAGAGGCAGGTCTGTAATAAGGCTCTTGCTCTTGACTGTAAGAGGGAGAGGTAGAAACCCCCGATCTGGTGGGGTTGAAGCCGATTGGGTAGCGTTGGGCCGTGCATTCAGTTGTGAGTAAGGGTCCTCTTCGGCTGGCACTGCGCGCCGAAGCTCTCTGTCTCAGGCTCGCTCAATCAGGCACACGCAAAAAATACAGCGAGACAGGTGACGAGTGTACCGCCAGCGTGGCTGCCGTTCTCCATTAGAAGACGCGCGCGTCGCCTTTGCCTGTGCGCCTCGGTTCTCGTCTCTCAAGGGGGCTGTTCCAACTGCCTCGATAGCTCACATTTCTCATCAGCTCCTCTTTTGCCGTTGCAGCCTGCCGGTATACACGATTGACTCTCGTGTTGTCAAAACAAACAATCGAGTTCGAGAATGATCCGAATTCATCCCTGAGTCAACCGTCAGCAAGAAGCTGTATCCAGGAAGCCTTTGACAGAGAAAAAGCTCTAAAAGAACGCTTTTGTTTGAGAAAATTATTAATAAGATTGTACCAGAGACGGCAACTCTGCTGGCGGCTGCTTCGGCTTCATTTTTCGTCGGAACAGCTGCGTCGTTGATGCGAATAGGCTCGAGCGACGCCAAACAGAGCAACAGCAGCAACAGCAATCGCAAGCATTACGCGGCTCCGTTACGAGATCAGAGCCGCGAAGCATCGCTGGTCGAGGCTTTGACTGCGTTGCTATGCAGCTGCAAGACTGCATTTTGAGGCGTGTGGATCTGCAAGCTGCTTTTTCGGTGCTGCTGCGAATGGGCGTAGAGCGTTGCCGCTTTTTCTTTTCGCTCGCGCTCTCTCTCTGTCTCTCTGTGCGTAAGTTCATCTCCCGCCGTCTTCCCGCCTGACCTGAGTTGTAAGCCACTTGAACCTTTGAGAGACAAAGCTTGCCGCCTCAACTCAACCTTGACATTCATCAATTGGCTGCCATTGTTTGCGTCTTGCTTCCTTTCCTTTCCTCCCTCCCCCACCCTTCCTTCCTTGCTCCCTCCTCCTTGAATCGTTGCGCAGGTCGACCCTCGTTCTGTTTGTCCACTCCTCGACGAGCAGCCTCGATAGTGCTTTGAAAGCCCTGGCTTCTCCTCAAACGGGGTCATCCTCTTTTCCTCTCTTTACGTTCGGTTTCGACTCCATCTCAACCCTCGAGCTCGTCCCGGTCAGCGTCCTGGATTCATTCACTTCAAAACTCAAAATCCTGCTCTGCTCTGCTCAGTTGCTCGCTCTTGAAGAGAAGCTGCTGACAGTCACATCCCCAACGCTTGGTCCATCTTCACGTGCAAGCAACAATCCGTCGCTTTCACTAAAGGCACCCCCACTCGACGCGGTCCAATCGTCTCACGTAGCGCTCGTACTTTCAGGCAATAGTCGAGCTCCTGCGCGCGATCCACACGCTCAAACATTCAGCCCCATTCAGCTCCGGATCTGTCCTTTCGATCGGAATCTCTGCCCCTAGCAAGGTACGTGCAAACGCTTTCCCGGACGTGGCTCCGAGCGACCTCCTTTGTCTGCTCTTGATTCGTGCCGCGCTGAATGAAGTCGGACGTGGCTGACCTTCTCTGTTGCCTTTGTTGCCCATGACACCACACCCGTCCCACTTTCGTCACCCGAACAACCCACGCAATCCAACCACTTGCCTTGCATGAACGGTTCCCACCCTTTCTTCGTCGCTTTTCACTTTTGCATCTTCACCCAAACAGTAATGTCCGACTTTGGCCTCTTGCGTTCTCCCCTCGCGCCCTCCAACAACTCGATCAACCGTGCCAGCTCACCCTCCGGAAATCGTCCTACCACCATGAATCCTCACAGTCGCTACTCGCTCGGCAAGGGCGCTTCCACCGAGCACATGATGCGTCTCGCTCAACAGGGCAACTCGGGCCTCGATGGCAACGTTCGCAGCCCTTCTATTGGCGGCGCTACTGCTATGCCGGGTACCGCTGGCTCGCGCAACCTGCGTCCCAGCTCCGAGATGCTTCCCAACATGAACCACCACGGCACTCCCGAGACTGAAGCCATCGACCGCTGGTTCGAGGATCTCCAGCACTACGAAGCTACCCTTGAAGAGATGGCTGCTGCTTCGCTCGACCAGAATTTCAAGGAAGAGCTCAGCGCCATCGAACAGTGGTTCCGCGTCTTGTCCGAGGCTGAACGTACCGCTGCTCTGTACAGTCTGCTCCAAGAGTCGACGCAGGTCCAGATTCGCTTCTTCATCACGGTGCTCCAGCAGATGGCTCGCAGTGATCCCGTTTCCGCCTTGCTCTCGCCCAGCCATCACAACAGCTCCATGGCCGATCAGATGGAAGCCAAGCTGGCCAGCCTCGGTCTCAAGTCTCCTTCCGCAATGAAGGCCCCTGCCTCGCCCGGCAACCGAGGTTACCGCCAGTCTTCGGATGCTGCCGGCTTCCTCTCCCCCAACGTGGCTGCCATGTACAGCCCTGGCAACGCCGATGCTGCCTCCACCCTCGCTGCTCAGCGAGCCAAGCTCAAGGCCAACCGCACTTCGGCTCCCGGTACTCTGATCGGCGAAAGCCGCAACTACTCGGGCGGTCAGCTCGACCAGGTGCAGGAACGCGGTGGCTCGCCCAACCCGCAACAGCAGCAGCAACGCACGCTGTCCGGCGACCACTCGCGACCCAAGTCGACCGATCTGAGCAACAACGTCGGTCGCTCTCCGCGCGCCAGTGGTCCTCTCGACGACCAACTCTCGCCCATCACTGCGACGGGCAACTGGTCTAGCATGGTCAACACGCCGCTCGTACCCATGTTCAGCGACAACGACAAGGCTGGCACGGGTGAAGCCAACGTCAATCTCGACACCGCCGCCGCTCAGCTGGCCAACCTGCAACAGCAGCAGCATCTCGGTGGCAATGGTCGCGTCATGGTTGACCCGGACGTGCCCCGTTACCGACGCAAGAGCAACCAGAACACGGGCGCTGGCGGCTACGGATCCAACATGTATGACCAGTCCAGCCCAGGTGTTTCGCCCAACATTGGCATGCAGTCCGGTTGGGGTCAGAACGACAACTTTGGACGGGGTGGCCTCACCGCCGGCTCGGGTGCTTTTGGCGGCAACAACGGCGCCAACGGCAACAACCAGTTCAACATTCCTCCCATGAGCCCCAACGCGCTTGCGGGCTTGCAGAGTCCTTCGGGCGGATTGGCCAATCCTCTCAACTTGCAGATGATGAACATGATGGCTGCCATGGGCGGTCTCAACTTGAACAACATGAACGGTGCTCAGTTGCTTGCGATGCAACAGCAGCTTCTGCAGAATCAGCAGACGCTGTCGGTGCTTGCTCAGCAGCAACAGATGCAATCACAGCAACAGCAGCAGCAGCACGGCCGCAACCTTCGCGCTTTCGGCGGCGGAGCGCTGTCGCCGGGTATTGGCGGCCAAGCTGGGCGCAAGAGTCCACGCAGCGGCACTTCGCCGTCGGGTCGATCTGCAGCTCTGCCCGGTTCGAGTGGTGGTGCTGGAGGAGCGAGTGGAGGCGCCAACGCTGGTGGAGGCGAGGAGGAGATCGCGGATCTGGCCACGCTCAACGATGTGCCCGCTTGGCTGCGCCAACTGCGTCTGCACAAGTATACCCCCAACTTTGAGACGAGCCACTGGAAGGAGATGGTGCTGATGGACGACAAGCAGCTCGAGGACAAAGGTGTAGCTGCTCTGGGTGCACGACGCAAGATGCTCAAGACGTTTGAGCTGGTGCGCAAGAAGTACGGCATCAAGATGGATGGCGAAGACGAGCCCGGTTCGGGAGTCCCTGGCAGCAGCCACAACGACAAGTCAGCAGCGGAAGGTGGGGATGAAGCTGGAGAGAGCAACGATACTCAGGAGGTGGATCGCGAGCTCGGCGGTGCTGCTTCCAAGTGATACTATGAAGCTCGTAAATGCTTCTCTTTTGCCACAAAAATTACTTTATGCTTGCCCACGCTCTTTCCTTTTCTTGGTTTCCTTTCGGTCCTGCTTCTGAAGGTGCGACTGGTTTTTTGCAAAGCTTACTTCCTTGTTTCATGTATATTGCATTGCTACTTCAGTACCCTTTCGTTCCATTTCAGCGAGAGACTGTGCATGTGTTGGGTTCGTCGATGGGGCTTCTTCGATGAAGAGCGGTGTGTTGAGGGGATGAGGAGAAGGGGATCACGTGACGCGACCACGCGCTGGAAATAACACTTTGAGGAGAGCGACCAAAAATAGGCTTGCGGCCCGACAGAAGAAGTGACACAGGCGCGCTCTCACTCGAGAGCAAAAGGGAGAGAGAGCAACACACACACACACACACACGGACTCTGAAAGTGACTTTCCCAGCCATGCAAAGCAACTTTGTCGGCTTTCAACGTCAAAGACACTCTCGAGGCGAAGCAAAGCACATGGGCTATCGCTTGCAGATTGCATTGCCTTTCCAACTTGACTCCTCACCATCATCACCGTCATCACCTTCCGCCATTGCATTACGGCAATTCCGGCTTCTTTACACACGATTCCACGCTCGAACCTCTTTCAACAACACTTAGAGGACGCAACCGATATCCAACAATCCGCCTCTACGACCTATTCTCTACGACCCTTTTTGGACGTTAACTTGGTACGACTTTGATCCATCCGCATAGGCATCTACACCTTTGCAATCACGACATCTGCGAGCCTATCCGACATCTGCGACTTTCCAATCAAGCGTGTCATCGATACTGTCGTTCTAGCAACAAGAGTAAGTCTTTGTGCACTCGTCATTTTTCCGTTGATTCTTCGATCATCCAACACCATAAGAGCAAAGCAGTGGTGCTGGCCTCATTCAAGGGCCAGAAGCTGCATTGCAATCTTTGCATGCAGAAAAGTGCGACTCGCACCTTGAAAAAAAAGTGTTGGTCTCTCGGCGCGCATGACGAGCCAAGAGCCAGAAGCGCGACTCGCACCACAACGACCTGGCAGCTTTCTGCTCGCTCTCCGCTCAGAGACCAACACACACGCAGAGAAGCAAAGCCAAAAGTCTAAATTTCGAGACGCGCGTGCTGCTTGTCGCTGCTCGCTTGCTTTGTCTGCAGTGCAAAAGGGGAATTTCTTTTTCAAAATTTAGTCTGCGGTGGTGGCACACGCAGGACGAGCACTGGCACACCCTTGACTGGCACCAAGTCGCTTTTGTTGGTGCAACTTTGTCAAGCTGCCAAGGTGCGGCGCGTTGGCGGTTTGGGACGGTCGAACGTGCTTTCGCTTTCGCTTTCAGTTGGACGGATAGCTTCCGACTTTCGCGCTTCTCTAATCATCACCACCAACACTGTCGCTTCTCGTTTCAGCCTTGACTTCCGACGGTCGTTTTCGAGGCTGCGGGCAGTTAGCTGCTGACTGTAGATTGCGCAGTCTGCTTCCGCTCCTCTGCTTCATATATCTGACACTCCTTTACACCGGTTTGCTTCCGCACGTCTCTCTTGCCGCTTCTCAGTAGCGCTCAGTCTAGATCTACTTTCACCACGAACGACTCAGCCAGCCAACTATCAGCCCTATCGCAGCAGCGCCATTCACTCCGTCTTCGCAGCGGCTCAAGCCGCTTTCTAGTATCGCCAACATGGATCCAACAGGCCCGGACAGCAGCTCCGAGGGCCTCTTTGAAGGCAACCTTCCTCCTTCCCCGTCGCCCGCTTCGAGATTATCCTATCCCGCTTCACCCAAGGACATCGCAACATCATCCCATCTCGCCTTCCGTCCACCACCTCGTCCCGGTTCCTCCATGCGAAAAGGCAGAAAGAGCGACTTCAACACTCCCGCCCCACCTCCGCTCCCCACCGCACCCATGCCCACTTATGAACATAGACCTCTTACCGACGCCACCAACTTTGGCTCGCAGCATGGCAGGCTCAGCGAAGCAAACTTGCTCTCCCCGCCCTCCCGTTCGACGTCTCGTTCAGCGACATCGGGTCAGACCAGCCGCCCTTCTTCTCAGAATGGCAAGACCGTCGACCTCACACGCACCGTGCGCGAACGTCTCCAAGTGTTGCGCGAGGAGAACGAGACCCAGGTCAACTCGGCCGGTCTGCTCGGTCAAGGCTTGCTCGGACTGCGCAGCAAGATCGAATCTCTCATGGACGAGCTTGCTGAAGAACTCAGTGCCGCCGAAGATCATTCCGAGGACAGCCATGGCGACAAGCCAGGCAACGCCAGGATTCGTGATCTCAGCGAGCGCATCGAAGCCGAGATCGAGGATCTTGAACAGCAAAAGCAGAAGCTCTTCTCCGACATCACGGTGCACAACGTAGATGCGTCCAGCGCCAACCTTGCCGACGCTTCAATGCTCAGTCTGTCCGAAACGCCTTCCAAGGCAAGCCGCGTCGCAGATGCCATTCGCAACCTCACCGCCACTCCGGGCAAGTCGCCCGCTGCGCCGACAGGTTCGACGCCCAGACAGACCGACCGACGCAGTCGCAACGCCGCCGCTCGCCAGGCCAAAGCTGATACCGACCTCATCAACGAAATCCAGGCCGGTCTCGTGCAGGAGGTGCGTCGACTTCAAGGCCTGCTCAAGGAGCGTGACGACCAGCGTGTCTCGCTCGAACGTTCGCACGCAGAACTCGAAAAGCAGCTCGACCAGTACAAGCCTCGTGTCATCCAGATGACCGAGACCGAGGACGCACTCAAGCAGGAGAACTGGGATCTCAACGTCTCAAAGCAGAACCTCGAGGAACAGCTCAGCGAGATCAAGTCGACTCTCAAGAAGGCCGAGCTCGACAATCTGCGTCTCAACAAAGAGGTCGGCAAGGCTCGCGAGACCGTCGATTCGCAGCGACTCCAGATCGACGGCCACGTCGCCGAGATCGAGCGTCTCAACAAGACGCGCGAGACCGAGATTGCTCTAGCAAGACGAGAGCGCGCAGGCATGCAGCGTGATGTTTCCGACCTTCAGAGCGAGCTGCAAAAGTTCCGCAATCAACAGCTTCACGAACAGAGCGGCGTCTCTCGCAGCGTCTCCCACAGCTTCATGTCTGATGCCGCACACCACGAGGATGCTGATGCGGATGCGTTGGCTGCTCGATTGCGTGCTGCTTCCGGAGAAGCTCCTCGTTCGCCTGGCGACTCGATCTACTCGGCTGACGGAGCCGTTCTCTCGCCCCTGGGCAACCGTCTCGGACGCGACAAGGAGACTCAGGATCTACGTGCCAAGCTGGCTCTCGCTCAGCGCAAGGCTGGCAAAGATGCTGCCGAGAAGCGTCGCGTTCGCGAGAAGAATGCAGAGCTCGCCAAGCTGCTCGTCAAGGCCGGTGTCAAGGTTCCTCAGGGTCTCGACGACGATGCTGAGACCAGCGAGGATGAAGAGCTGCACTGGATGGACGAGAACGATGCGCACAGCCCCTCGGCCAAACGTCTCTCGCAGATCCGCGTCAGCCGTCCGGCGTCGATGCGACCCAGACTCGGTCGCAAGATGGGCATGGTCTCGAGCAACTCTACCGACTCGATCATTGAGTATGCCGAGTACGAAGACGATTCGCAAGCTGGCACGACCGCAGGTCCGGACGATGCCTCGCCGTCGCGTGCCAGCCTTGAGGGCATGGACCCGGCCTTTGCCGACTTCAATCGTGCCGACCCTGCCAACACGAGCGTCGACAGCATGGCGTCTCGCAACGCTCCCCGAGGTCACCGCTCTCGCCCCTCTATCGGCAGCAGCCCGCTCGCCCGCAACGCTCAATTGCCGCAAGAGTCGGATGAGCAAGAGAGCCCTTCGCAGCAGCGTGTTCTGCCCAAGGGCGGACGACGAAGCGGTGCGACCGTCCGACCTGCTTCGTCTGTCTTTGAGCCCAGCGCACTGGGCAGCGAACTCGGTGGTTTGGCAGCTGAGCTTGAACAGCACGGCGATGCACGGGAGATGTTCGAGTCTAGCATGCAGACCGACGACCTACCTGATCTCGTAGCGCCAGCCCTGGCCAAGCGAGACGAGCAGCACAAGGCTGAGGTTGAATCGATCCACAAACAGCACGCCGACGCCATCGAGGCTATCCACACCGAACACGCCGCCAAGATTTCGACGTTGCAGGGCCAGCATGCTGAAGCTATTGAGACGCTCAAGAAGAAGCACGGAGAAGAGATCGAGCAGCTCTCTGCCACCCACGAGAAGAGCTTGACTGAAAAGGACGAGAGCCACTCTGCCGCTTTGGAATCTGCCTTGGCTGAACGAGCCAAGGTCCACGATGCAGCCGTTGCTGAGGCCCGTTCGCGTCATTCGCGTGCGCTGGCTGAACAGGTCGCCGCCTCGAGCGCTGCCTTGGCCGCTGCTGTGGCGTCGCACAAGACCTCGAGCGAAGACTTCGAACGCAAGGTCAAGGAGGAGAAGGAGCGCAAGGAGGCATCTCACGCCTTTGCTCTTGCACAGAAAGACCGTCAGCTCAAGGAGTCGCTCGACGCCAAGGAGGCATCGCATGCCGAGACGCTGCAGAGCCTACGCAACGAACACCAGCAACTGCTGGCTATCCGCGAAAAAGCACTCGAGGATGCCGATGCACAGTTGGCCGAGCGTGAGAAGGCGAACAAGGACTTGGCTGCATCGCACGCTGCTGAGCTGGCGAAACTCAAGGAGCAGCATCAGGAGGTACTCGACAAGCACGACAAGGCTATCAAGGAGCTTTCGGACTCGCACGCTTCGGCCCTGGCTGCGCTGCAGGAGCGTCACGGTGAAGAGCTTGCCAAGCATGAGGGCTCGAACCGAGATCTTGTTGCAGCTCATGCTACCGAGCTGGCTACATTGCAGGATGGCCACCGTGCCAAGCTCGATGAGCACGAAAAGTCCATCAAGGAGCTGTCCACTTCGCATACTGCGGCTGTTGCTGCGCTCGAACAGGGTCATCGCGAAACTCTTTCGACTCGCGACGCCGAGCTGCAGGCTTCAAAGAAGGAACTCGAGTCGCGTAGTCAGGAACTTGCAGCTCGCAACCAAGAGCTCGCGACGCGCACCAAGGAGTTGGAGAGCGCCAAGGCGGAGATCGACGAGCTGCAGAAGAGCATCGCTACGCTGCGTGCAGAGACAGACCAGCTCAAGCAGCAGCTTGCCGAGCTTCAAAAGTCTCACACGGCTGCTGAGCGAGAACTCGCAGAGACCAAGTCGAACCTCGACATGGTCAACGACAAGGTGCGAAGGCAAGAAGAGACGGCTCGGGAGCTCACTCGACAGCGTGAGGCTGAGGCCACAGCTGCAGCTGCTGCCGTCGCTGCCCGGTCAGAAGCGCTCACTGCTACAGAGGCGCAAAAGGAGCAGCTCGAGGCCGCGCACGCTGTTGCTGTTGCTCAAAAGGAGCGCCAGCACCAGGATGCTGTCAAGGAGCTCGAAGACCGACATGCCACCGCCGTCGCTTCGATCCGTGCCGAGCACAAGCAGGCCCTCGAGAGCCGCGACGAGGCTGTCAGTACGCACCAGCAGCTTGTGGTGCAGCGAGAGCAAGAGCTGGAGGGCAAGCGCGCCGAACTGCAAAAGGCTCTAACCAAGGTGCAGTCGCTCGAACAGCAACTCGTCAGCGAGCGAGAGCAAGCATCCGTGCAACAGCGCAACGAGGTCGACAAGGTGCAGTCGCAAGTCAAGACGCTCGAAGAGCAGCTCGTCGCCGAGAAGCAACGCGCGCTCGAACAGCAGCAGAGCGAAGTGCAGAAGGTGCAAGCGCAGGTGCGTCAGCTCGAAGAGCAGCTTGCAAGCGAGCGAGATCTTGCGCAGCAACAGCAGAGCACTGAGGTGCAGAAGGTGCAGGCGCAGGTTCAGACTCTTGAACAGCAGCTTGCTAGCGAGCGTCAACGTGCTCTTGAGGAGCAGCGCACCGAAGTCGCCAAGGTGCAGGCTCAGGTGCAGGCGCTCGAGCAGCAGCTCGCCAAGTTGCAGAACGACGCTAATACGACGCAGCAGTCCCGCTCCTTGGCTGAAAGCAACCTCAAGGAGGCTCAGACCGCACACTCTGCTCTGCAGAAGCAGCATGACGAGGTCAAGGCGACGGTGGCTTCGCTGCAATCCAAGGTCCGCTATCTCGAGTCGTCCATCGCAGCTCAGCGTTCGTCGACCGAACAGAATCGTCTTGCTTCGGACAAGGAGCTGCAGACGATCCAGTCGGCGCTCAACACGGCGCAGAAGAAGGTGCGAGAGCAGGAGGGAATCATTGCGAAAGCAGAGGCTGCCGCTGCCGCTGCCCTTGCTTCTGCTGCCGCTGCCGAGGCTCAGCTCCTAGCCAAGAACGAGGCTGTTACGGACACCGAAAACGAAGGTGATGATTTCAAGGACGCTGTCGAGGCGACGGATGCTCAAGCGAAAGAAACCGACGCAACGGTGGCAGCTCCCGCGGTTCCTGCTGTCGAGCTCAAGGAGTCGTCTTGTCAGACTGATGACGAGGCATGGAAGCTCTTCCAGCAGCAACAGCTACAAAAGGCTGCTGCTGCCGCTGCGGCCGCTGCTCCGACCATGCAGCCTACCGCCGAGAGTGTGGCTGCTCAGAACGGCCTCGTCACTCTTGGGGGTGTGCGAAGCGCCAACCGTGCTCGCGATTCCGTGGGCACGTTTGGAGGCGAGCGAGCGTCGTCGCCTGCTCCTATCCTGTACGGTGCTGACGCCTTTAGCAGCAAGGCACAGAGCCGCAGGCCTTCGACAGACTCGACGTGGTCGCGTCACACGGACAGAGCGTCTGAGGCGATCCCGCCCGTTCCGCCTCTGCCGGACAAGACCAAGGCGCCCATCATGTCGATGCCTCCCCCTCCCTCGATGCCACCACCGTCGACGGTGAGAAGGAACCAGGCTCCTCCACGACCCACTTCGCCGCCTCCGGCTGACTTGCTCACGCGCGCCCAACAGATTCATCTGCAGGTGCCGCCTGGATCCAGCGAGCAAACACGCTCCGTTTCGCGAGCTTCCGGTCGAAGCGGACCACCACCGAGCGCTTACCCGTCCAACAATCGCAATCGCCAGCAGAGCTCCGGCACTGGCAGCATGCGTTCGCGCACCTACTCGAACGACTCGACCAACCCACAGCCGCTGGATGGTAGCATCTACGCCAATTTGACCTCGGGACGCAAGAGCGTCAGCTCGCGCAAGTCGGCCGCCGCCCGACGACCTGCTGCTGGACCTCGCCAGTCGTCTGCGGCGTCGTTTGTGTCGGATGTCACTTCCGAGGTGAGCCGTCGTTTGTCGCTGATGTCGTCCGCTGCTTCGGATGTCGATGCTGGTGATGAGACGTTCGTGGTGCGCGGACCAGGTGCTGCGGGTAAAGGTGGACAGCGTGGTCTTTCGGGCATTGGTGCTGACTCTACGGATCCCGCTATCATCCACGCCATCACCCAGACGATGATTGGCGAGTACATGTACAAGTACACGCGCAAGACGATGGGCCGAGGTGGGCACTCGGACAAGCGCCACCGCCGCTACTTTTGGCTGCACCCGTACACCAAGATGCTGTACTGGACCATTAGCGATCCTGGTGGAGCCAAGGTGTCGGAGGGTACTAGCAAGAGCGCTCCGATCGAGAGCGTGCGCGTGGTCGAGGACAGCAATCCGTCCCCGCCTGGCTTGCACGGGGAGAGCATCATCATCACGACGGCTTCGCGCGAGGTCAAGATCAGCGCGCCCAACCGCGAACGACACGAAGCGTGGCTCGCTGCGCTCGAGTATCTGGTGCATCGCCCGACGATTCAGGATGCGACGGTGATTGCGACCAATGCGGCGCCTGATCTGCTGAGCGATGCGGAGAACGATCCGACGCTGATCACGCGTAGCGTGGGGCGTCGAGCCAAGCCGAGAGCATCGGCAGCGACGCTAGGAAGCGCATCGGTGAAGTCGCGCAACTTGACGGCGCAGCGGAGCTTTTTGAGTCGTCGATCGTCGGATCACGCTCTGCGGAGCGAGTCGACGCCGCGTCGGCGTGGCAGCGTGGGAGGGCAGAGCGTGCTCTACCCTTCGCTGGGCAAGCGGCGCGATGTGGCGGCGAAGGAGTGGCTGCAGCAGCACGAGCACGATCGGGAGATGTCGACGTCGATGAGTCCCAGTCACAGTTTGCGCAACGGCATCTACTCGGCGAGCGTGCGCAGCGGTGGTGATGAGGATGATTACGAGCTCCTGGATCTCACAGCTACACAATCGCCTATTCGTCGCGCTTTGGCGAATGACGATCCGCGTCTCAAGACCGCCGAACAGATGCTGGAGGAGGACGAGGGGGAAGACTACGACGGACTCACCAACGTGCGCGCTTGCTGCGATGGGAGGCACGACGTCGGTTCGCTCGCGCACCAGCATCATCGACCGGGGTCGGCGTTGGGGAGTCGAAAGTCGTCGCGTCTGCATCAGCGCGAGTCGAGCGGCGGATCGCGGTTTTCGAGCATCGGGTTGAAGGGGAAGCTGGATGCGGCGGTGAGGGTGGTTGAGGAACGAGAGCAAGGAGGAGTGCCGCCGGTGCCGAGGCTGCCTGCTTCGCTGCTGCCGGGAAGGGAGAGTCTCGAGAGCCCGACGGCGGCAGAGGTGTTTGCAGGGGCCGACGAGCAGGGTGTGCTGGCGTTGGGGAGGCCGGCGAGCGCGATGGCGAGTCTGACCTCGGGGTTTAGGGTGGGCGGAGGGATGAGGAGGGCGACGGGGAGGGAGAGCGCTGGTAGTGCTGGTGGAGGGCGTTAGAACCGGCGTGTGAGCTGTGGCGCAGCGTAGAATGTTTCAGTTTTTAGAGTTTAGAGAGAGCGTTTAGGGATTTGAGCATGTGTGCATGTGGACAAGCGGTGGAACTGGTTTTGCCGCCTGCGGAGTGCGCGGATGGTGATCTTCCGAGAGAGACGGTTGAGGTGAGGTGCGTATTTAAGCGCTCTGCTGTGCGCATGGAGAAAGGATGGCGGCGAAGTGAGGCGATGCTTCCGAGACAAGGCGGGTTAGCCTTTACGGGTGTAAGTGTCGAAGCTGGCTGAGAGGTGAAGGATGGATTTGTTCTGCATCTAGGCATCTAGAAGGGGCGGCGGCGAATTGGCCGGTGGGTGTAAGCCCAGCTCTGACGGGGTTGGACAGAGTGCCAGGAACGGAACGATCCGATGCCGAGAGCGAGGCGTCCTGTCAAGCTGTATGACGGGGCGGCAGACTGCCGATCATACCATGTGAATCTACGACGCTGTGTGAAGCGAAAGAATGACGCTCCGATCCCGAAGAACGCATGACAGGCAAGGCTAGATTGTCTCGAAGGTGAAACACAATGGGCGAACCAGGGATTCGGATTTTTTTTTGGACGTCGGCGGGCTTCTCCCAACGCCTATATTGAAAGTAACGTCGATCAGCCCGACTGCTCGGCGAGAAGGAGGAAAGGATACGACGATCCGATCCCGAAAGCGAGCCGTCTAGTGTGTACAGGTGAAACACAATAAGGAAACCAGGGATTCGGACACCAGGTGAACTTTACCACGCCCACATAAAGGGACAATGGAAGGGAAAGATTTCCGCGGATATGCGCGCGGAGGCTGCATACGAAAGAGGTAAATCCTCCGCTGCGTCACTCGCCCACTTCAATTAAATGCCCAACAGAATGAAAAAGTGGAAGGTGGAAAAAAGGCGGTGGCGGGTTGTTGTAGAAAGACGGGTTCTTTTGTCTAATGCCGAACGAAGTGCGATCATTGTCAAGGCTTGTTCACGCCATCAAGCTGCTCGCGACAGCACCTCTATCGAATCGCCTTGAACGGTCGGAACTTCGACAAAACGCAAACGAGCAGCTCAAAGACAATCGCCGTGAAGCTTGGCTCTTCAGACGGAGACGTATTGGAAGGTCGGCATTGGTCGGGTTAATGCGCTGCACAGGAAGCAGCGGCTCCCCCTTCTCATCATCGTTTGGCATTTGATAGATTCGAGTGGAGCCGCTCTCTCCGAACAATGAAGAGCATCCAACGCCACACGCATCACACAATCGATCTCTCAAGCTGTCATCGACAAGGGTTTGGGATGCCTCTATTTTTACCAGCATTTGCAGGGAAGAAACTTTTTACCCACGCATAAAATTTGGCTAGTCTGTCTTGTGTACGTCGCAAAGATCGGCTCTGTTGACATCCGTTGCATCTAGAAGGTGTTGAAGGTCTCGACTTTGAGAAAAAGAGCGAATCAGATAGGGTACCGTCGCAAGGTCGAAAGCACATGTTCAAACGAAAGCCACACTTTGCATGAGAGCCAAAAAAAACGGGAACGTCATTGGACATTGTTTCTGCTGCTCACAAGTTACCCGTATCCGACGCTTTGAAAGCGCGTTCGAAGAACCGATGCGACACACACACTCTGGCTGGGTCTATTGTTCTGTGTGTCTGACAGCCAAGCCAAAGCTATGCCGCGGCAAACCCCTCGTCCACTCCGATTTTCTGACCACCATCTTACTGTAACTCGCTATGTGAAACACCCACGAGAGAAACAAGGTACGCACACGGCACACCAAATAGACCCTTTCGGTGCAAAAATTTACCCGTTCTAGCGTCGAACAAGTCGATGAGACACAGAGAGATAGATGGTAGAGATAGATGGCACAACGCCAGATTCGATTCGAGATATGACATGCTGTCCAAAAAAAAAATAGAACCGGGGATGCATCCCGAGGGTGCCGATGTGCGGTAGAGTATGCTGGCCCACCGGCAACTTTGTCACCACCAGAACCATCTCCAAGCCAAGCTTTTGGCAGAGAGAGAGAAAGCAGCGAAATCGCCTTCCTTCGTTGAAACGCAACAGAGCGGCTCTGAGGCGCTGAGTTGCAAGCTGTCCGTCGCTGCCGTTCTGACGAACCCACTTTTTCATTTTGTCAAAAAACGCGCGGTTGCTGTGCCTGTGCGAGACGCGTTTGTTTCGCTTTGCTGAATTTGTTCGCTTCATTTTGGCACCAGAGCAGTCTTGCGGGCTTTGGCACCGATGCGCGCCCGATTGGTTTCGCTTTGGCAAGCTGAGCCGCAACGTGAGCAAAGCGCCGAGAGAGAGACTCCTCAGACTCTTTTTGGCTTTTGAATTGGTTTCGGCTCAGCCCATTTTGGTTTTGGATTTGGTGTTCGGCTTTAGCTTTTCTCAAGTGCTCGTCGTCGTCGTCACCATCTCTCTCTTGCTTGTCCGTGTCCACTTTGGATCTTCTCCTTTCTTCTCAACCTTCTTTTTCGCTTTCTTCTCGTTCGTCCCCAACAACCGCCCTTTTTCTCATTCTTGGCTTTCCTTTCATTTTGGTCCCCTCTCTTCAACGAAATCCCGTCGTTTCCGGCAAACCATTTCATCTTCAAAAGGATCCACCGCCCATCCAAGTTTTTCCCTTTCCCGCCATCCGCGCCATCTTCACCTTCCACCAGTCTGACTCATTTGCTCCGCTTCCACTACCGAAGCGACCTGTTGTTGGAAAGCGTTCCTTGTTTCGCGTTGCATATCGACTGTATTCTGCCTGCTACCTCGCCCCGAACAGAAGTGGTGGTCACGTAGTCAAACAAGGATCTTCATTTCAGACAGCCAGTCCCACTTGGATCATCACGCACTGGTTTCACGACGTAGTGCGACTTCTTTTCCGCCTCGATCCATCCAGCCTTACCCTGACGAGCAGCACAATACCGCCGCATCCACGTCTGCATCTCCCACTCCTGACCACTTTCCGGACGACGTGCTTACCACATCACTGGCGCGCAGTGTTCTTCCTCCGCTCACCTCTGCAGCAGTCGCTCTTTGCGGCTGGATTGTCTCTAGCTCTCTCACGGAGCTCATCATCCATCCACTGGGACGTAGCCACTACTCTTGACGAGTCTACATGATAAACCACATCGCCGTTCCCTCTTCCTCTTGACAGTCCAGCCATCAGCTGGCTTCTCAAGCTCCTTACCCATAATGTCGAATCATCCAAATTGGCACGATCAGCAGGGCCAATACTCGGGTCCAACCCAACAGCGTCACCATCCCAACATGGACCCATACGCTGGACCCCCTCCATCTAACCAACAAGCTCCTCCTTACAACAGCGCGCCCCACCCAGGCAACTATCCACAAGCGCATCTTCCACCTCCCGTTGGGCGTCATCCACCTCAGCAGCAATGGCCTTCATCCAGTGGTTCACAAGACTTTGGAGGTCCCAGTCCAAGCAACTCGAATCCTCGTTCTTCTGGTCCCTACCCTTCAGGTTTCGACATGTCCCCATCCAACATGGCCAACAGCAACAGTCCCATGCGACAGCACGGCAATCACGCTTCGCCTTACGCATCACAATCCAACTATCCGCCGCAAGAATCGCATAATCCTTCGGATCAGCAGATGCATCCTGGTGCAAGAGGGGGTGTGCCATCTCAACAGTACGGCTATCCTTCCGGTCACGCCCCACCGGGCGGATACCCGCATCCTCATCATCCCTCGTCACAAGGGCAGAATATGCAGCAACAGCAGCAGCAGCAGCAACCGCTTGCGCCGCCGCCTAATCAGCATCATTCGCATCCCTCTCAGCAGCAGCAGCACTGGAACAACGCTCCCGGCCATCTACCCTCCGTGCTACAGCCCCAATCCCTCCCACCACCCGGGGGTCCTGGTGCCATCCGTGGCCCCGGCGGCGCAGCTCCTCCTGCTCATCCATTAGATCGTTCCTTTGGTGCAGCAATCAACACCAAGCAAGAGGATGACATGGATGATGATGACACTGGTGGCTACGACGATTACGACGCAAAGGGCAAGGGCCGCGCTGGTGATGGAACACAGACCGCCAACAAGGGTACGAGCGACTTTGTCAAGAAGCTTTTCAGCATGCTCGATGACAAGGCTTACGAGAGTGTCGTCGCCTGGTCTCCGTCAGGCGAGAGCTTCATCGTCAAGGACATGAACGACTTCACAAAGCACGTCCTCCCGCGCAATTTCCGCCATTCCAACTTCGCAAGTTTCGTCCGTCAGCTCAACAAGTATGACTTCCACAAGGTCAAGAATCCCGAGGATGGCTCTGGAAATGTCGGCGAGCATGTCTGGGAATTCCAGCACCCGGACTTCGTGCGCGGTCGCGAGGATTTGCTCGAGAACGTCAAGCGAAAGATTCCGGCCAAGAAGAAGCAAAATCTCAAAGTGGGTTCGCTCGATGGAGATCGCGACGATAGCCCCCTGGCACCATTGGCTACAGTCGATTCGCAGGATAGGCAGGGTGGAGAGTCGTATGCCGATCTCAAGGCTCAAGTGGCTCATTTGACAGCGGTGCAGGATCAGATGCAGAACCATGTGCTGGCGCTGACAAAGCAGTATCAGGGTGTCATTGGAGAGATGCTTACGTTCCAGCGCAACATGGTGCAGCAGGATCAGTTGATGCAGAACTTGATCCAGTATCTTATGAACTTGGAGCAGGACCGGCAGAACGATTCTGGCCTCAACCAGCCATCCACTTCGTCGTTCTTGGCTCAGACTGGGTCTGGTGGCGGTGCTGCAGGGAACCATGCTTCCGACAATGGGTCTTTCTTGCCTCCCGGTGTACAGGGCTCGTACGGTATAGGTCATCAGAGACCTGCCGATCCTTCGCACAGCAACAGCAACAACAGCCTCAAAGCAGCCGTTCCAGGTCCGCACTCGGTCAGCTCGACCGGTCCATCAGCTGAGACAGTGGGCAGCGTTACCAATGCCGGTTCGTCGACGAGGATGTCTGGGATGACTACGGCGCCTTCTACCGTTGCCCCGCTCTCGCCCAAGAGTGTAGCTTCGCCCATGGATGGCAACACTGGCAAGACACCGGAGATGGCGCAGAGCCTCAGCAATCCTTTGGCGCCCATGTTGATGCAGCCTCCTCACATTGATGAGCATGCGAGACGCAATTCCAGCTTGTCTTCGCTGCGAATGTTCCATGGTGGGTCGGTGGATTCAGCGCAAAACGGCAATGGTAACAGCAGCGGCGGTGGCGGCAATAACAGCAGCAATATGCCCAAACTCGAATCTCGAACGACGTCGTACGACAGCAACAGAGGGGTTAGGGACACGCCATCGCAGTCGGCGTCTGCCGAACCTGGCAAAGCGGGGCCCGGCGGGCCATCGGCAGCGACAAGTGGCTCCAACAACAAGTTCTTGCGTCCTCGTCGACCAACTCTTGTCCCCGGTTGGGCCGTACCTCCGCGCGTGCTGTTGGTCGATGACGACGAGGTCTGTCGTCGTTTGTCGTCGAAATTCCTGCAAGTGTTCGGCTGTTCCATCGACTATGCCGTCGACGGCATGTCTGCGGTCAACAAGATGAACCAAGAAAAGTACGATCTGGTGTTGATGGACATTGTCATGCCCAACCTCGACGGCATGTCCGCCACCTCGCTGATCCGACAGTTCGACCCCAGCACGCCCATCATCAGCATGACGAGCAACTCGGGGCCTAGCGAGCTGATCAACTACATGTCGAGCGGTATGACCGACATCCTTCCCAAGCCGTTCACCAAGGAGGGGCTGTTGAACATGCTCGAAAAGCATCTGTTGCATCTGAAGGCGGCGCAGAGGGAGCATCGGGCGGCGTCGACGGATCAAGGTGGGGCCAGTGCGGCTCCTCAGCAGCCGCCTGTTTCGGCGGGAGGAGGGGTTAAGCAGAACGCCCCGCTGCAGAATCCAGAGGTTGGCAACACACCGAGCAACAACGGGCTGACAGGGGCGGAGAACGACGGCGTCAACCCGCTGGCAGGCATGGGCTTCACGGACGAAGAGTACGTCGCGATGCTGCAGAACCTGATCGCGGCGGGGACGGGCGATGATGAGTTGGCGAGTGCGCTCTTCGGCGGTGAGAACGGTACCCCTGGTGCGAGGAGTGGAGGCGAGATGGAGGCGAGAGGCAGTCCGTACGGTGGGTTTGGAGGAGGGAATAAGCGGTCGGGTAGCGCTGATGCGCGCCACCAACAGCAGCAGGTCGGCGTGGGGAACGAGGCCAAGCGCGGGCGGTACGGCGAGTAAGCGGAGGGAGGCGGAGCAAGGCGGAGAGAAGAGTGGTGTTTTTACAAACTGTATCTTATTTGGGTTTCAGGTTTCAGGGAACAGAGGGTTCTGTCCTTTGGTTGTGGTTTTACCAATGGAATTGCAGTGGTTTTTCATCGTCGACGTCGATCGTGTGTGTGGTTCGTGTTGAGCGGGGCGGGAGTGCGAGACGGTTACGAGGGGGTTTTGTCGTCGGGCTCTGTTTTTTCGGATGGGAGGTGTGCGGGCGAGACACACTCTCAGCGACGCTTTTGCCCTTTTGCATCTTGCGCATCAACGCCGGAGTTTTTGTGCTGCCGAGACTGGAGGTGGTGGGTTGGTGGGTGGTTCTGAAAGGCGGCTGTTTTTCGGATGCTTGCCCCTGCTGGAGAGGTTTTTCCAAGGGAGCGCTAGGAGTTGTTGCGGTGAAACCGGGCGTGCCTCGCATCGTGAGAAAGCACGGCGAGATGCGCCCTCGAGGGCCGATCTGGGGAGGACGTTTGATGTCGATACCCCACCTATCTCTCTGTCGATAGCGACACGCACTCGGAACCAGACCGACCATCGTACAACCTTGTTTGCGCCTCATTCGAGAGCGATACACGCCAAAACGAGAACTCAAATGAAAACAAACCTGTTCGAATCGCAAACCAATTCCTTTCCTCGCGCACGCTCTAAGCAACACTCTCCACCAGCTCCTCCACCGACACCGCCTCCCACCCCCCCCTCCGCTGCATCCACACCACCTCGTCCTCCACGTACACCAACGCCGCCCTCCCTTTCCCCTTCCCCACCGGCGCACCAGCCACCCTCCACACGTTGGCCGTCGTCGTCGCGCCCGTACGCTGCACCTGGTCGGTCTTGAACATGAACAGGTCGTTTTCCGCAAGGTGCTCGGTCAGGACGCTGCGGAACGAGGCAACTTCTGCCTTTTCGTCCGATGTCGTTGCCGCTGGAGGACGGTGCGAGGTGCGCGGCAGCGCAAACGCCGGCGGTTCCAGGGCACGCAGCGAGTCCGGATCATCCAGCGCACGGTTGATCAGGTCGAGCGCCAACCCGAATCCGTAATCGACGATCGAATCCGTCAGCTTGGAGTCGATCCACCACGCTCTCCACCTTTCATAGAATTCCACCACCGCTCCCCACTGCGCCCGCTTCAGCAACCGCCAAACCCCCTCCAACCACCTGGGAAACACTTCCGCCGCCAAAACCCTCGCCAACACCGATCGCCTCACCACCCCCCTCCACCGCACCACGTCCTGCAGCAGCTGCACCTCCCCCGGCACCGTCTGCGCGTCGACCGCAAGGGTGCGCAGATGCGAGCTCAACCTCGTCACGACGCTGCCGAGCAGCATGGTATCCCACCCTGCCTCGGGGTAGAACCTCTTCCACTCGCCGAGACCCCTCCACGGCCCTTCCGCGACAGGCCGGGCCTTGAGCGCGCTCCGCAGACGCCGCTTCGCCGCCTCCAGCACCGCCTCCAACCGCTGCTCGCCCAGCACCGCCAACCAGGGGAACACGACGTGGTCCAGCCTCCACGACGCATCGGTTCCCCACGCTTCCACCCCGCGCTGCAGCTGCGGGAGCACGAGCTGGTCGACGACGTTGTCCCAGACGAAGAGGGGCAGGAGCGGCCGCCACGTTTCGAGGAGGGTGACGGCCGACGATGGGTGGTGTGGTTTCCATGTGCTGAGTGCGGTGCGGATGGGCGGTAGCCAGGAGGTCCAGAGGAGCGTTTCGTAGGGGGTCATTGTGGGTGAGGGTGCTGTGCGGGGTGGACGGAGGACGGGGGACCAAGTCGTAAGGTAGGCGGTGGTGAGTGACGGTTGTTTGAGTGGGTTCCAGTCGGACCAAAGCCTCGAGAGGGGTCCAGCGACAACCGAAGCTACAGCTTCGTCCAACCGCAACTCCACCACCTCATCCTCATACTCCGCGAGCTGCCCGATCAACGGCGTGTACACCTCCAACCCCTCCTCCCCTTCCTTCGTCGCCTTTACACCCTCCAACCGCCTCACGACCTCCACCACCCCCCTCACCCTCTTCACCCTCCCCTCCTCCCCCACCCTCCTCCGCTCCGCCCTCTCCCTCTCCCCCGTCAACCACCGCCTCCGATCCCGAATCTGCCTCCCCTCCCTCGCCAGCGCCGCCAACGTCTGCGCGTTCGCCTCGCACACCAGCCTCAAGTTGTGCCGCAGCTCCGGCAACATCGACGCCGCCGCCGTCGGCACGCCCTTCCGACCCAACGCCGTCGCCAGATCGGCGACTTCGCGCATCTCGCCGCCGCTCCTCGCATCGTAGATCTTCCCCACTGCACCGTGCGTAGCGGGCAGGCTACCGATCTCGGCGAGGATCTGCTCGTACGTCCTGTGTTCGATCTTGGGCTTGCGCGGTTTCCGTTCGGTCCAGGCTCGTTCGGGTTCCTTCTCCTTCTTCTCCGGCTTCCGCCGTGACGTACGCGAATCGCCGTCGCTTGGAGCCGCGTCGTCGCGCTGAGAGGCAACTTTCTCTTTCAACCCGCCATACGCGATACCTGCACGCTCAGGCCGCAGCTGCACCTCGATAGGGTTGACGATGCCCTGCCCGGCTCTACCCAGCCCTCCGCCGGTCCAGCCCATCGAAGCGAGGTATGCGGACGGGTCGAATTTGCTCCCGAACTTGATGGTGGTCGAAGGTGTCGGTTGGGGCGGTTTGGTGCGCTGGAATGTCGTAGATGGTGCGACGGGCGGCGCTGGTTTGGAGAACGAGGTGGGTAAGCCCGCTGCTGACATTTCTTCTTCTGCCGCTGCGGTCTCGTCGTCGACTTGCACCTGAGCTGGAGCAGCAGATATGCGAGCCCCCTCCGCCGGCTGTACTGCTGCCTCGGCGGCAACCTGCGTATCGCTCGCCTTACTCGCCCCGGCAGAAACGAACATCGAAAGCGAGGTGAGACCGCTTCTCCGTGATGGACCGGCTTCTGCATTGCTTGTCGAGCTGCTGCCGATGCCTGCACGTGCGCCTATGCCTGCTCGGGCGGACTTCTTGGTGGGTTGCGCTTCTCGTTCTCGCGATGCTCCGATGCCTTTGCGGGTGGAGAAGAACGATGCTGGTTGGAAGTCGTCTGCTACCTCCTCGTCTGATTGGTGTGTGTCGTCCGCGTTGTCGGATACTTGCGAGGTCGGCTCGCCATCTGAGGACGCTTTTTCCGGTGTGTTGTCTTCTGCGGGGGCTGTTTGCGTCGAGTTCGAAGCCGGAACAAACGCCTGCCCAGCTCTATAGTCGATCTTTCTCCCCTTTGCGTCCCTCGCGCGAACAGTCCTCCCAGCTCCACCGTCCCGCTCGTTGAGCTGATCATCATCGTCGCCGAATACACCGTAGATAGCTTGTTCCTTTGTGCGACGCATCTTCTTGCGTGCCGGTTGGTGTGCGAACCCAAGACCTGATCCCGAGGCTATGCCGTCGTCGAGATCGTCCAGTTGGCCATCGTCGGTGCTTGAGTCGTCATCGTCGAGCTGGTCGTAGGGGTGGTTCTTCCTCCTCCCCATTGTGTTTTGGCTATGTGGTATGCATGTGTGAGTGTGGACGACAGGGTGTCGTAGTAGTGTGGGAGAGAGAGGTGGATGCGGGAAGAGAGAGTAGGAGGGATGGCCAAAAATTTATGGAGCTCAGCTCCACCTTTTTGTTCGGAATTCGGGGGCGCGCTTTGACCGTGCTCAGCTTTCGTGCGTTGATGATTGGGAGATGTTGCGTTAGTACCTTATCTTCCTCATTCATCAACCTCATGCCAGCTATCCGAACAGAGTAAGAGGTCTACACTGCATAGCATCGAGGCAGATGTCGCGACTTTCAGCAAAGCGATCCTGAAGCAAGACTTGCGCTCGAGCACCTCTCCGCTCAGCGGGCTCAGTCACAAAGATGCTGGCCCCCCACGGCTTGTGGGCCCTCCTGGGCTTGATGCTTGTACAGCTGCTTCTCCTCCCAGCACGCACGCAAGCTTCGTTCATCGGCACTCTCCTCTTCGGCAAAGACACCCTCGACCCCGTTCGCGCGGCAATCAAGCAGACCGAACAGATGCGACAAGAGGCATACGGCTGGTATCAGCACAACCTCACTCAGCAAGCGAACTTCACAGTCACGCCAGACCCGTCGGAACTGTACACACTCTTGCCGGCGAACTATGGCGGTCGAAGCTTGGTCGACCCCGATGGCTCGTACTATAAGGACGTCGAGGGGTACTACAAAGGTGATTGGACGGGGTGGGACTACAGTACGCAAAGGAATAGGTCGGTCGCGCTCGATTCGCGGTTGAATCATACCGCTGCGCAGAAGCTGTCTGAAGGATGGGAGAAAGAGACGCCGATCTATTTGGATGGCGTGCAAGAAGCAAAACTCTGGGAAGATCGGGGCGAGTTTGACTGGTTGACGGTCGAGCCGGCGCATGTGGATGTGCATTTAAAGGAGGAGCATCTTTTGCCGGGGAACGTGTCGCTCATTACGGGAAGTTTGAGCTTTACCGCTCCTCCGAACTCCAAAAGCACAGTGGAGTCGGTCGATTTCTCGCTAGAAGGTCTTCACTTTATTCCTACGGGCAGCGTCTTCTTACACGCAGTCGGGGATGAAGCAGCGCACGGAACGGATGTGCGGACCTCGCTCGGGCTCATTCCTCACGACAACAATGGGACTGCAAATGCGACCATCTCTGCGATCGACAAAGCTTTCCAGCTACGAATCGATATGCTGCAGCGGATCATCGACAGCGGGTCGTACGATGCTGGCGATGCTTCGACCGAGCCAGTCCCGGTCAAGCACAATTGCTCCCTTCACATCTACGGGCAGTTCCAATCTGCTGGCCCCCACGCGCAAATGCAACCGCAAATCGACGCAATCGAGTCCGAACTGGTCAACGCAACCGGCATCAGCACCATCTCTCCACCCCCACTCCACCTCTCGCTCCTCGCCTACTCGCCCGAATGCCAACTCATCCTCACCTCTCCGCGCCTCACCGGTCTCCTTCAAACGCAACTGTGGAAGAAAGCAGTGCACTACGCCGTCCTCTACTTTATCGTGCTGTTCGTCCAGACGTACCTGCTGGTACAGCAGATGGAAGCAACGACTACACCCAGCGGGTTGGCCAAGGTCAGCGACAAGACGTGGTTAGCCCAGTCGTTACTGGACGCGTATGGATGTTTGATCCATCTCAGCGTGGCGGTGGTGTTGGAGAACGAGACGACGTTGCCGTTGATCGCGTGTTCGTTCATGAGCGGCATGTGTTTCTTGGCGTTTGGGTATAGGTATACGATTGTTATTTATAGGACGCAGATGGATGCCAGTCCGGCACCGACGGCGACAGCACAAGCAGCACCGGCAGCAACGGCGAATGGACAAGGAACTACCGCTGGTACGACTGGAAACGAAGCAGAAACGACAGCAAGACCGACCAACTTTATCGCTTCGACCATCGCCTCGATCACAGCTGCCGATGCAGCCTCTGCGACACCCGAAGAGATCCGAGCACGACGTCGTGGAGCCAGGATTCTTCTCGTCGGCCTCTTCCTCTTCATGGTTGGCTTCTTCCCCATCCTTACGGTGGCACTGATGCTGCCCGTCCTATACTCGTTCTGGATCCCGCAAATCTATCGCAACTTCCAACGCGGCACACGAAAGGCCATCCTGAAACGCTGCGTCGTCGGTACAACGTTGAGCCGGCTTTTCATCCCACTCTACCTCCTCGTATGCCCGGACAACGTGATGTTCAGCGAGCCGAGCGTGTGGGGCTGGGTGCTAGCGGCGTATCTGGTGGGGCAGGCAGCGGTGTTGATAGGGCAGGATTTGTTGGGTCCACACTGGTTCGTGCCGCAGAAGTGGGTGCCGGCGGAAGCTGTGAAGGCGTGGGAGTATCATCCGCCACCAGAGGGGGAGGGAGAGTATGGTGATTGTGCGATCTGCCTCACTGCCATCGAGAGGAGGAAGGCGCGAGATGGTGGAGCGAAGCGCAGGAGTGGTTGGTTGGAGTCGCTGTCCGGCAAGAGGAGTGGATACGATCCGATCGCGCACGATGCCGAAGACTTTGAAGTCGAGGACGATGCCGAAGCGCTGTATCCGCCCGAGAAAGGTCGTCGTGGCGGTCGTGCTGGGCGGTACGGCGGCAGTAGCGGCGGTGGAAGTGGTATTGGTCGAAGACTCAGATCGAGCGTGGCACGCAGCATCCGCACAGCGTTGCGATGGAAACAAGATCTAAGCGCAACAAGTACGCTTCGTCGACGAAGGATGGATGTGATGGTGGCGCCGTGTCATCACGCCTTCCATACGGAATGCCTAGAGCGGTGGTTGGAGATCAAGAATGAGTGTCCGAGTTGTAGGAGTGTTTTGCCGCCTGTATAGATGCGAAACTAATAGCCACTCTGTGTTGTCGAAAGATGCTTGTGAAAATGTTGTTGGGTATATTGCTGAAAGTTGCTGTCTGACTATGCGAGGGCGAATGATACACTCTTCCTCGGCTTCTTTTCCTTCTTCTCCGCCTTGCCCACCTCCTTGTTGTCTCCGGCATTCAACTTCCTCTTCTCCTTGCGCGCCTTGGCCTTCTCCCTCTGTTGCGCCTTCAACCCAGCCTTGATCTCCGCCTTGCTCTTCGCCTTGACCTGCTTGTTCGCATCTGCTGTGCTTCGCTCCTTCTTCCGTTGTGCATCTGACTGCTTCTTGAGCTGTTGAGCTTGAATCTTGGACTTGGTGGTGTCGATTCGAGATTTGTGCAGTTGGGACTTGGCGTCTGTAATGGATTCGGAGAGGGAGAGGAGGTGGGCGATGCCGGCGTCTTCTGCGAATTTCTTCTTTTGCTTTCCTGCTCGAGGTGCTGGTGGGTCTGTGGTCGTTGATGGGGACATGGTTGCTGCTGGACGGTGGGTGGATGTAGAAGAGGTGAAGGCGGAGGAAGGAAGGTTTGGAAGAAGGGAAATTTTTGGACAGCACGGTCGGAACTCGGACTCGCTCTATTTTTCTGAAAATGTGAGATCGTAGGGATGGCAGAGCTTGGTGAAGCCCGCACCGAGAAATGGAAGTGTACCATGGTGAGGTGCCGTGTTCTGGAAAGCGGTCTGCGTGAGAAATCTGATTTGGCTCATTAAGCTGCCCTTGCCTCTCTCTCTCTTGCGTGACCAGCAAACGGGCCTCGTGCAGGAGCCCTTTTGGCTTGTAGCATATGCAGCTTGCATCTAGACCTCATCGACAGTGCAGATGAAAGCCAAGCAAGCCTCCTTCGCCTCGCCTCGCCCCATGCTCATGCAGCAAACGAGTTCTAAGCTGTCTTGCGTTGATAGAGCGGGCAGAGTGGAATCGGATTTTAGACGTTGCGGCGCTTTTTTGGTGAAATGCAGGCGAATGAAGACTGAGCTTGTGCCGATTCGAGGGCTCGATTTACCCCACGCCACTGCCACAGTCGCTGAACACACACACACGCACACGCACCGCCTCTCTGAATGATTATTTTGGCTGAGATTGTGCCTGTTTCTCAGTGGGAGCCCCGTTCCTCGCTCAGCAGCTGCGATTCTATTTTTGCTGACTCTCCTGCTCCTCCTCGTCATCATCATCAACATCATCACCATTCGAGACCATCCTTAACACCAACGACTCACGTCGCCAAGCCGGACGCAGCTGGTCGCTTCCTTCACGATCACGCTCAAGTCCCAAACATAGCACTCTCGGATTACACAAGGCACATCGAGGATCAAAGAACTGCCATTTGGAGGATCATTGTCGACTCTTGCATTGCTTATTCGCAAACTTGGCGTCAACGAATAACGTACCCACTTCCTCCTCTGCGGCCGACAACGACGCCTTGCAACCCACCTTCACCCATGGCTCAAGCTGATGCCTGACTCTGGTCCCTCGACCTAAACCGCCTCTCGCCGAAAAAAACGAGCGTAGCCCACAGCAGGATACTAGCCCATGTCTTCCCGACCCTCTGACACCATCACTTCCTCCACTTCCCCATCCGCTGAAACAAGCTCTCCTCAGCGACTCCCTTTTCGTCTCGGCCGTCGACCAAGGACATCCAACAACTCCACCTCTCAACGAGCTTCTTTCGCCGCTAGCACCTCTAATTTGCTCTCACCCTCCGCCGGCGGTTCCAGCTTTTCCAACCTCATCAGGAGCTCTTCTTCGTCTCAGGTCCATCTTGTCTCACCCGCTGACCGCTCATCGTCACCTGCTACCGAAGCACCTGCATCCCGCCCGTCTCGCTTCTCATTGCAAACCCGAGTCACCTCGCCAAACCTTGGAAGCATCCCTCAGGGCACCAGCGCTCAGAACGGTTCCAACATGACCAGCACAAACGCTCAGACTACCAGTAACGGCGGCGGTGGAGGCAGCGCTCTTGGTCGCATGTTTCGCAGGTACAGCCAGGGCGGTTCTGCCCGTGCTGAATCTCAGCGACCCTCGACTCGTGATCGCGATTCGTTCAACATGCCTCGAAACACAAGCTCACCTGCTCTCGATAGGGATACTGGCAGTCCCATGCGCAGCTCCATCAATGCAACCGTAGCTTCTCCTTCTGTTGCACGCTCTGGCTCACAGGCTGCAAACTTGTCCACCAACAATGCCGGTGATAGCACCGCCACCATCACCGCTTCTCGCACTCTGGCTTCCTTGCCTTCTGCATCGGCTCTGTCTTCCCCGGCTCCTGCCTCACCTGCTCCCGCTCACGTCCAATCCTCTTCGGAAGATGCAAACATCGCATCTCAGCTCACTCAGCCAAATGCCGACGCCTCTGCGGCCGATCCAGCCTCTGCTGCTGCCGGCGGCTCTGCTTCTCCCGCCGGCGGGCGCCCTCTCAACGGTATGCATCGTATCCGTCTTGTACCGCATCTCGAGGCAACTCGGTCTCTTCACTTTGAGCCCATCGAGCGTGATCTCAAGGAGGGCGCCAATGCTGTAAAGGTCGGACGCTTTACCGATCGTCAGCCTTCTCAACGCGACCCAGTCGTCGCCGCGCTGGCTGGCACTGCAACGGATGCCACCTCTTCCGGCGAGTTCGGCGGCTCAGCAGCACCGGCACAGTCGAGTCGCGGTCAACCCGGTGCTCGCGGCGGTGCCATCCCTATCAGTGGCAGCCATGGCGGCGGTGGTCGCATCGACTCTTCCCGAATCGCATTCAAGAGCAAGGTCGTCAGTCGGGGTCATGCAGAAATCTGGTGTGAACCCGGTGGAAAGTTTTTCATTCGCGATACAAAGTCGTCCTCCGGTACTTTCCTCAACCACATTCGTCTCTCTGGACCTAACACGGAATCTAAGCCATTCGCCATCAAGGACGGAGACGTGGTTCAGCTTGGTGTCGACTACCAGGGCGGCACCGAAGAAATCTACCGTTGCGTCAAGATGCGTGTCGAACTCAACAGAGGCTGGCAACGCGAAGCCAACCAGTTCAACGTCAATGCTTTCCGCCAGCTGCGCGCGCTGCAAGGTACACCGCTTTCGCCGCCGACGGACGACAAGGGCAAAGCTGCATCAGCTGCAATCCCGACCAACAGGCAAAGCGTCAGTGTGACAGATTGCTGTATCTGCCTGTTCTCTGTCACTGTGTGTCAGGCGCTCTTTATCGCGCCTTGCTCGCACGTGTTCCACTACAAGTGCATTCGACCTTTGCTCAACTTGCATCATCCTGGCTTTTCGTGTCCACTCTGCCGCACGTTTGCGGATCTCGATGCAGATGTTGAAGAGGACGAGGCGTGGCAGGAGGCGCTCATGCAGGAGGCTGCGGCGGCTGAAGCACGCCTGGCGCAGGGAAAGCAGCCGCTCGAGGTCGGCACTCCAGCTGTGGAGCTCGATGCACCAATTGCTGCTGCCATGGCCCCTACATTGACGACGGCGCTTCTCAACGGCACAGCGAGTGGCGATACAGCTTCACCGACGAATGTTTTCGGCGCGAATGCTGCTTCGAGGTCGACTGTCACACCGCACTTGGCCGATTCGCATGCTGGACAGGCGAGTTCGAATTCCGCGCTCGGAAGAGGCACGGCAGCCTTGAGCAGACGCAAGAATGACTGGGCTCGTCCTGATACCGCTGTTGGCTCGAGTGCAGGACCCTTGGCTGGGGACGAAACGTTCGCTGTTGGTGATGGTGGCGCCGATGTTCCCGCTCTGACGGCAGAGTTGGGTGAGATGGCAGTCACTGATCGACTATTGAACGAGGATACGGCTGCCGGTGCGGACGCGACGGCGATCTTCCACCGAGCTGGCCACGGTGCAAGCGAGACTGGCTCGCCTGTGCGTCGAGGTTCTGGGCCTATCGCAATCGGAGGCAGCGATCGTACGCTGCACGCACACAGAGCGGCACCCACATCGTCTAGCATGGCTGCACCTGCCATCCTAGGTAGCCTGGAAGAAGGCTGGCCTGCGGTGGGTGCAGTTGGTGGTTTCTCACCTGGTCTCGAAGAGTCAGGAACGCCGCTCAACACCACGTTCCTAAGCACCTTGGCGGAAGCACCGCATGCGAGTGGCACCAACAACTCGTCACCCTCTTCTGCGCGGGATTTTCCGCCAGGCCGATCGGCACCGGCCCCAACATTAGTGCCGGCCATCATTCCAGCCGGGACGAGCCGAGCTCGACTCGGTGAGAGTGGTGCGAATGAGGCGTATCCTAGCGGTGAACTACGCGGTGAACGGGCGAAGCGATCGAGCGATGGTGGAGATGACGTAGATACCGCCGAGGAAGAGATGGGTGGTCCGGCTATTGGGTCGGCGTTTGGCAGTGCTAGTGGGGCCGTCCATTCGAAGGGGAAAGCCAAGGTGGATGCGAAGCCAGTGACGATGGCAGCAGGCGATGCTACGCACGACATGGATGTGGGTGGGAATGGAGCTGTGAAGCTGCCGCTCAAGGTATCGACACATGCTTCGCCATCGTCTGCCAGTGTCGGCGGCAATAAGTCGAGCGGGGTGCGTGGTCAGAGTCGCAGCCGCAGCCGAGGCGGACGGGAGCCAATGCAGAGTGACTCGGATGACCAGGAAGCAGCGCCGTTTCAGTCGTACGAGCACCCGCCGGTTCCTCGCACAGGTCCGAACCTGAACGCCTCGGCGTACATGTCTCATCAGCATCATCACAGTCCAAGCGGTCAGTCGGGCAATGGAGGGAACAGGCGGGTCAGCGGCGATCGGGGAGGCAACGGCGAGAATGTCTCGTCGCCTACATCACCAGCTTCGGAGAGCAAGATGGCTCGGTTCAAGAGGCGGATCTCGCATGCTATGTGATTGTCGTTTCGAGTCCAGCATGAATGTATGATTGTTTGTTTGTGACAACGGAAGTGTGCTTGGTGTGTGAGTTGATCGTTTGTGAGAAGATGAGAGAGCGGTGAGGACCGGGCTAACTAGTCATACACTGTAGCTTGAGCGGCATAACAACTTGCCGCTTTTTCGCGGTTCGACACCGTGCATTTCCGACGCCAATTTCAACCGGCGTTTTTTACTCCACCTTGGAAAGAGGCGAGCGATACGCGCTGGTGCTTACGGAGCTCTCACACTGTGGTCCCCGTGTCTCTCTGAGGCGAGGCGAGCGGAGATGCAACAAGCAAGGAGGGCGTAATTTGCCTCTTGAAATCCACAGAAACAAATTGGGTTGCAGCTCAGTCTCAGTCACTTTTGGACAAGTGTAAATCCGAGCTGCCGCAGCGCGCTCAGTCACAGAGTAGTCAATCAATCACATTGCTACTCAATGCAATTTGGTTTGACTGCGCCTTTCCTTCATTCCACCTTCACCTTCATCAACGACTCAGCATTCTCCGACTCTGGCTCACAGCATCGGCATTCACATTTAACACGGCTCAGCATCGCATCAAGCTCTCTCTTCCCGCGAACAGCATTGCACTCGTCGTCGCCACTCTATCAGCATCGTCGTAACTGCGCATTGAATCGCATAGCAAGCATCGTATCCTTCGAGAGCATCTTCATCGCATCTTAGTCTACCTTCACAGCATCAGCGTTCGCGCTCGTCACACTATCCGGCTCGTCATCGATCGGTGCCTTTCCTACGACAAGCTCATCGACTCAGCACTGATAGCCACTCACGCGCATCGGGTGTCGTCGGCAAGATCCACACCCTAGACGCGATTCTCCTCATCGGCAAGCGTTCGTCGACTGTTGCGGTGTGACTCGATCTATCCTCGCTTGCCACTCTCATCGAGTCAACGTCAGCGTCAACAGGGTCACCGCGCAAGATCCGCAACCGGGCTGCGCATCGCCACTCGACGTTGTGCCGACCCCTTAGCGCGCTGCCAGCTCGATCCTGGCTCAATTAGCATACCCTCGCACTCTCCACCTGCATACCTACGCCACCACCACCAACATGTCAGATATCAGCGACGAGTACCTCATCGACGATGATGTCGAGGATACCATGGACGAGGATTCCGCCTCCGGCTACGACGGTGCCGCCGACTATTCAGCAGAGGAAGACGAAGAGCTTGAGTTTGGTGTAGCCGACGACGCTTTTGCGGCTCCCGATCCCTCAGCTGACCGCTCAAAGAGCTACCAAGTCGAGTACAAGTCGCATAGCGTTGCCTCGATCGAGGAGGCGCAGCAGAAGGAGGTGGAGCACGTCGCAAGCATGTTCGCAATCAAGGACACCGACGCTGCCATCCTCCTGCGCCACTTTGGTTGGAATAAGGAGCGTCTCATCGAACGTTACATGGATGCTCCAGAAAAAGTGAATCTCGAAGCAGGCGTTCACGAGGATCCAGCCCTCCCCAAGCTTCAGAAGCTCCCCGACTTCACCTGCGAGGTCTGCTTCATGAGCTCCGACGATATGCCTGGAGGTCAAATGGAAACGTTGGCACTTGCCTGTGGCCACCGCTACTGCCGCGACTGCTACCAGCAATATCTCGAGCAAAAGATTCAAGCCGAGGGCGAGTCGAGACGGGTCCAGTGCATGCGCGAAAAGTGCAACCTTGTCATTGACGAGCGCACCGTCGGTCTGGTGGTGGAGCCCAAGGTCTTTGAACGCTACAAGATTCTTCTCAACCGCACCTACGTGGATGACAGCAACATCCTGCGCTGGTGTCCGGCCCCCAACTGCGAACTTGCTGTCGAATGCCACGTCTCGAACAAGTCGCTCAACAAGGTGGTGCCCTCGGTCGCCTGCGACTGCGGCCACCCATTCTGTTTTGGCTGCGGCAATGCGGCACACGCGCCCGCCATCTGCCCCATCGCCAAGCTGTGGCTCAAGAAGTGCGAAGACGACAGCGAAACGGCCAACTGGATCTCGGCCAACACCAAAGAGTGTCCCAAGTGCACCTCGACCATCGAGAAGAACGGAGGCTGCAACCACATGACTTGCCGCAAGTGCAAGTACGAATGGTGCTGGATCTGCGCCGGACCGTGGACCGAGCACGGCAACTCGTGGTACAACTGCAACCGCTACGACGAGAAGAGCGGAGCCGAAGCGCGCGATTCGCAAGCCAAGTCGCGAGCATCGTTGCAGCGATACCTGCACTACTTTAATCGTTTTGCGAACCACGAGCAATCCGCCAAGCTCGATCGCGACCTGTACGGCCGCACCGAGAAGAAGATGGAAGAGATGCAGGTGACGTCGGAGCTCACATGGATTGAAGTGCAGTTCCTCAAGAAGGCGGTCGACACGCTGACGGAATGCCGCATGACTCTCAAATGGACCTACTGCATGGCGTACTATCTTGCACGCGACAACATGACCGATCTGTTCGAGGACAACCAGCGCGATCTCGAGAAGGCGGTGGAGGATCTGTCGGAGCAGTTGGAGAAGCCGATCGAGCCCAAGACGATCCCGGAGCTGAGGCAGAAGGTGACGGATCTGACGGTGTACGTGCAGAAGCGGAGGGCGATCCTGTTGTCCGATACCGCCGAGGGGTTCCAGGAGGATAGGTGGCAGTGGAACGTTTCCTTTTGATTCGCTTTTGGTTTTCGCACAAGTATACCTTCGTTGTCGCCTGCCCGTCCGTCCGCTTGCATAGCATTGTTCCTTTTCTCAGCTTGTAATGTTTTTTTCCTGCATGTCTCGCAAACGCAATCCCACTTCGCATTTCTGTTCGCCATGGTTTGTCCGTCCTTTCGCGTGCTTTAGAAGGGAAGTTCTGGGCTCGTGAAGTTTTGCTCGCTTGAAGGAGAAGTTCGTTGTCTAGTTCGAGATCGTTGCCGAGAGCTGGGTCAAGAGCGGGAAAGCGGGCTTGGTTCGTATTAAGACGTGATTGACGAAGGCGGGTGGGAGGGATGGTTTTGCGTCATCTAGGTGTGGGGGGAAGGCGACCTTGAACCGCTTCATTGTTGCGGGGGGTGGAACTTGATCGGGGGGCGGTCTCCCGATGAGTGCACACCGAGGGTTGGGTTGGGAGGGATTAACCGCGGGCTGCCGCGTGTCGGAAAGTTTTTTCTAGTCGGAGCTGAGAAACAAAAAAGGAAACTCGATTTTGACAGCTCGTCTCTGTGCCGATTTTCGGACCCACCGTTACACCCGCTGTCTCTCTCTCGCACTCGCACTGGTCGTCACGCCATATTCGTGTGCGCTCTCGAAAACGTAAGCCACGGATCGATACTAACGGAATCCACTTCTAGACCCATCTGCAGAGAAGAAGCGCAAGAGCGTTGCGGGAAAGACCAGGAACAGAAGTGTGAGGTTTCGGCAACGACCCGAGGCTCAACTTGGTACGTTTCTCGCAGTTTTACCGAATCGTAGGAGCAAAAGAACCGTAGGATTGCGTGAGTACGGTTGTAGAGAGGGTGGAAACAAAGGATCGGCGTCCGAAATTTTTTTCTGGCGAAAACTTTTTTTTCTCCTTCGTTAGGAACCGTCGAATAACGCCGCCCCCTTTTGACCAAATTTCATTGGACCGAAATGTCGTGATCGTCGCCGCTCGTTGCCTTCGAGGTGCCCACCTTTTCATTCGTCGGTGTAGCAACGAAACCGCCCGTTTCGGTGGAGGTTTTTTCATGCGTAGAATGGCGCCATGGTAGTCGAATCATGTGGGCTTTGCCCGCAATGCTGCCATGTGGGAAGTTTTTTTCGAGACCGAGCGCAGACTCTACTGTAGACGGACGCCTGGCTAAATGCCTGCCGGTTTGTGATTGACTCGCCCCAGGATGTGCGCACGAATGGGGTTTGAGGATATATACTCTCGCCCACCTTGAGAGTGATTCGATCCTTCCACCACAATCCCCCCTCCCCTCTACACCTTATACTCTCCAAGGATCCGAACACAGCGTGTCGGGAGGAGACTTGTTTTCGCCATGTCTTCCGCCAAGCAGTCGTTCGAGAACGACGCCATCGCCACCGTCTCCAAGTCCTACCCTGTCGCTTCTGACGCTGCGGCCTCGTCCGAGGGCGAGGCGTCCAAGTCCGGCTCCATCCGCGATGGCGACGATGCCAAGTCGCGCACCAAGTCGCCCTTCGAGGTTCCTATCGGCCAGGCTGGCGTCGGTGCCGTCTCGCGCAAGCTCAGCAGCCGTCACATCCAGATGATCGGTATCGGCGGTGGTATCGGTACGGGTCTCTTTGTCGGTTCTGGTATCGCCCTCGCCAACGCTGGTCCTGTCGGTGTGCTGCTTGCCTACATCATCACCGGTATGATGATCTTCGGTGTCATGGAGGGCCTGGCTGAGATGTCGTCCTACCTCCCCGTCAGTGGTTCCTTCATGCATTTCGCCAGCCGCTTCGTCGACCCTTCCCTCGGAATGGCACTCGGCTGGAACTACTGGTGGTGCTACGCAATCGGTTGGGCATCCGAACTCTCCGCCGCATCGGCCGTTATTGGATTCTGGAACGCCGACATCAACATTGCCGCTTGGATCTCGATCATGATGGTCGTTGGTGCCGTCCTCAACTTTGCCGGCGTCAACATCTACGGAGAGTCCGAGGTGGTCACTTCGACCATCAAGCTTCTCGCATTCGTCGTGCTCATTATCTTTGGTATCGTCATCGACCTTGGCGGAGGACCCAAGCACGACCGTCTCGGCTTCCGCTACTGGAAGGAGCCTGGCGCGTTCAACCAGTACAACGGCATCGGTGGAGCGGAAGGACGTTTCCTCGGCTTCTTCTCTGCCTTCCTGCAAAGTGCTTTCACCTACGTCGGCACCGAGACCGTCGTGCTCGCAGCCGCCGAAGCCAAGAACCCCTCGACTCAGATTCCCAAAGCGGCCAAGCGCGTCCTCTACCGCATCCTGTTCTTCTACATCCTTGGTATTGCGATCATGGGCTTGATCGTGCCGTACAACGACAGTGGTCTCAAGAGCGATGGGTCGTACACCGGTGCTAGCCCTTGGATCATCGCCATGCAGCGCGCGGGGGTGTCGATTTTGCCTCACATCTTCAATGCCGTTGTGTTGATCTCGGCGTTTTCAGCAGGTTCGAGCTACATCTATGTGGCGAGCCGAACGCTGTACGCCATGTCGTTGGACAGGCAGGCGCCGGCGGTGTTCAGGCGGGTGGATAGGAGGGGCATTCCGTACGTCGCGGTGCTGGTGAGCTGGTTGGTGGGTGCGCTGTCGTATCTGGGCATCTCGAGTGGTGGTGGTACGGTCTTCTCGTGGCTGTCGGCCCTCAGCGCCGTAGCGGGATTGTTCGCTTGGGCCACTTGCTGTTACGCCTACCTCCGATTCCGCAAAGCCTACACCCTGCAGGGATACGACCGCAGCGCCCTCCCCTACCGCGCACGCCTCCAACCCTACGCGAGCTGGTTCAGCATCGTCATGTGCGCCATCGTCATCTTCTTCAGCGGATGGAGCGTCTTCCTCAACGGAAACTTTACCGCGAGCGGCTTCCTCAGCAGCTACCTCGGCATCCCCGTCTTCTTCCTCCCCTGGATCGGCTGGAAGCTCTGGCACAAGACCAAGGTCGTCAAGCTCGCAGAGGTCGACCTGGACAGCGGGAGGTTGAGACCCGAGGACGAGGCGCCCGAGAAGGTGCCCACCACGAGGTGGGGCAAGTTTGTCGCGTGGTTGTTCTGAGCGCAGTGTGCGGTCGGTGCGGTTCGTAGCGTCCGTGCGCGGAAAGGAGCACGGTCGAAGATTGAACGGCTTTTTATACCGGATTTTTCCTTCCCCAGATTTTACGTCTTCATGTGTATTACTATCACGAGAATTTTTGATTTAGATTGTCACCGTCGTCGCTGTTGATCTGATGCTGTGGTTGTGTTGTACAACGACACTGAGATGCGATTCAGAAAGGCGAGAATGCTCAGAGAGACTACGAGCGACTCAAGAGTCAAGGACAACACGTGGTTGCGCAGCTGGAAACTGTCGAACGACGCGTCTAAGCGATTGAGGGGGAACACTGCACGACGATGATCACAATGTCACACTTCAAACTTGTCGATGACAAAGATTTGGATTTCCGCCGGATCGGCCTCAATCATGATACACACCACCCGCGCCACTGGCACCAACACCGGCCGCCGTGACGCCAGGCACCCCGCTAGCCCTCCTGCCCCTCCTCTGTCCTCGACTAGCAGTTCGATGGATGTACACCCCTTCGTCCGCTTCATCGTCGTCATCCTGCTCCTCCCCTTCATCTTCTCCCTGAGGTGCCCCCTTCGCAGCCCTCAGATGCGCCCTTGCAGGAGCAACAGCATACCCGCCACTCAGCGCTTCACCCATCGCAGCGGAAGAGCTCGAGCCCTGTGGACCAGAAACGCCGTCGGACCAGACGCCAAAGTCGTTCTCCGCATCCTGGCTAGGCGGGATGGAGGATTCGCGGTCGACCGAAGGCTCGTCCGAGTAGTGTCGTTGCTGAGCGTCGGCTGTTCGGGACGTTGAGGGGTGGCGTGTTCGGCCGCTGGACATGAGGCTCGACTTGCGTTTGCGTAACGACAGGATGAGAGGTTCGGCTTTGGACAGCGCTCGAGCGCGTATCCTCGCAGCTGCGGTGTTGGCAGGACTGCCTTCGGAGGATTCGCCGCGTAGTGGAGCACCCAGAGCGCTCGTAGTGGCCGAAGCCATGCCCGTGCCGTTCGCCTCCAAGTCATCTGGAGCGGTCACGTCCTCCCCGCCTTCCTCCAACCTCTGCTGCGGGATAGGCAACCAGAGTTCCGGCAAGATTCCCGTAATCGCTGGATGGCCATACCTCCTTCGACCCGTATTCAACACTCCCGGATAGTAGCCTGCTCCTGGAGGCTCTCGGTAGTCCGTCTTGGCATCCCGCGCAGCCACAAACAGCGTTTCGTCCTCTTCATCGTGACTATACCTCGCCAGCGCCAACTTGGTAAACTCGCGATCGATCTTGTGCGAAGGATCCAACGACAGCAACTGCTTGCTCCGACTCGGCGTCATACTCCCCGACTTGCTCGCAGCCACCGCCGACGGATCCGTGCTCACCACCTCCTGCGCCGCCTCCGCCCGCGCCGCACTCGGCGGACCATTCTGAGCCAGCTCCGCCACCGACGGATCCACCTCCCTCTCCTTCAACACCTCCACCACACTGCTCAAGTTGACGTGATGCGTCAACGGCCCAAACGTCGTCTCCAGATGCCCGTTGAACCAAAACGTAAACACGATCAACGGCAACAACCCCGAACTCATCCACAACTCCTTCCGAACGCTGAACAGCGAGAACTGGAAAATGTGGAACAACACCAACGCCCAGATACACCGCGAGGCCGAAATCGGCCATGCCTGCCCCTGGCTCTCGTAAGGCTTGTAAAACACGTACAGCAGCTTGTACTTGTTCACAACGTACGCAATGCCGAAATAGATCGCCCCAAAGATCACGATCAACGGCGACACGATCGAATACAGGATGCACAGCGTAAAGATCAACAACGCTTGCGGATACACGTTGCCCATCGCCAGCGTAGGCGGCGCGTTGAGCTCTGCAAACTCCCTCGGCGTCCTCGTCAAAAAGATCCGGTAGAATCCGCGCAGAATCAACGTCGGCAGCTGCAGCAACTGCAACGGCTGCAACGCTATTCCCTGCAGAATCACGTACGACAACGAGAAGAACCTCGCTTTCGGCAACGACGCCGCAAATTTGTCGATCACCCGCATCGGGTTCTCCGCCAACTCTTGCAGCACTCCCCACGCCGTAGTGGCGATCAGGAAGATGAAAACAACGGAAACCATCAAGAACAGGTAGTACTTTTTCAGCAAACTGTACTCGACGAGACTCCTCGCTTTCAACCCTTGCAGATACGAAGAGTACTCCAACACCAGCGGCAGCAACGCGTTGAAGCCGATGACGACCAACGAAGGCAAGTTGTTCTGCACCAGCGCCCTCAGCCGTTGATCCGTGTCGAGCAGGCGGTCGAGCCAGGGAGCGTACTTCTTGATGGCTCCGGGCGAGACGAAACTGGCGAGGAAGACGAGCGGTGGGATGTAGAACACGAGGACGGCGACCATGAAGATCGAAACGAGCACCTGTCGAACCCGACGGTCGTTGTTCGAGAGGTCGATGTTCGACCAGATGATATCGCGGGGTTCTTGCGCCATCGAAGTCGAGCAGTAGGCCGGCATAGGATAATGCACCGTCTGAGATGCAATCTGAGCGCTGGCGGCGGATTGGAACGTGACGAACCCCACATTGCCACCCGGGAAACGACCGACTTTGCGTCGACGTCGCACCGCACGATCGACAGCATTGAACTGCCGAGTCAGCTCATCGATCGCATCCACCTTTTCGCTCAACGGATTCCACCACTGCTTACGCATCGTCGGTCGTGGCCGGTGAGTGCGGATCGTGTCTGCGCCGTTGAACACAGTGCCGGGTGCACTGCCGCCGAGCAGACGACTGCTTTCCAAATCGTCCCTCGAGTCGCGTCCGGTACGATCATCATCGACGCTCACCCTCACCAGATCATCCGTGACATCCGACGACGGCACATCTTCGTGATTAGCACCCGCAGCCAGCAGCATGATCTTCTCCGGATCGTACCCCTCCGCATCCGTCGGGTTGCCCAACCACCGCACCCACGTCTTCTCCAGCTGTTGCAGCGCCTTCGAACGTTGATTGAGCAATTTCGACAAGCCTTCCGTGTTACGGACGACGGAGGTGGACTCGACAGGCATGTCCATGTTCTCGAAGTACTCTGCCAGCGCCTTTTCGTCTCGCAGATGAGCGGGCAGATCGCGGACCTCGACCGTTCGGGCCGGGATCGACTCGAGAATCTCCAAGATGTACAGCTGGCGCGAGCGTACGAACCGCTGATAGTTGACCCAGATCGCACGCATCGCCAGCAGCGTGACGAGGTACGTCGAGAGCAGATGCGTGGCGTGATACAGCTGTGCTTGGGCTGGCTTTTGAGGCAGAGGCAACTGCGGCAGCGGCTCGTTGGGAGAATCGTGTTTGTTCTTGAGCGAGCTGAAGATGAGCTGTGTCCAGACTCCGGTCACCGTGTTCCTCGTGCTGAATGGATCCGTAGCATTATCCCTATCCTCCGCCGGACTCACCCCATCCAGCACGCCGTTCTGCCAGTAATTCACCGGCATAAGCACCATGATACTCCAGCAGCTCAGACTGAAGAACAGCCAAAAGCCCATCTTCAGGAAGCTGAGCAAGATCGCAGCATCCAACCCTACCGTCTGGAGGATGCGCATCTCTTCCGTCTTGAGCGTCGGCATGATCCATCCAAAGTAACCGGAATCGTGGCCGTCGTCGAGCGGTGAGAAGCCCTTGAGCTTTGTGCGCGGTGCGAAGATGGCGGCATTGCGACGGCGTACGAAGGCGAAGATGAAGAACGAAGCGAGGCCGATGAATACGGATAGGGAGAGTTGTTGGGAGAACCAGGGACCTTCGAAGGCTCGTTGGTTGGGGAGTGGGATGGCTGGGTTGTCGTCGGATCCGTTGTTGCCTCTTCCTCCTCCGCTGCCGTCGCCTGCGCCAGGGATGCCAGTGCTCCAGTCGATGCCAGAGTTGACGATGGTCGCTGCGGTGGTGCTTGTAGCTGCAGCAGCCGCAGCAACTGCTGAGCGGGTGTACGAGTAGAGGTCGAAAGGTAGCTGCTCTGAGTCGGTCATGTCGGGCCAGAAAGCAGTGCGTTGTCGGAAGAAAGGCGCTGGAGCACCCGGAATGTTCAGAGAGGAGCCATGTGCTGAGAGCTCATATGTGAGATAAGATGGTCGAGAAAATGATAGGATGGTGGATGGTTGGAAGGTTGAATCGGATAGAGAGGACAACGCTGAGACACGGCTGTGAATTTTACTCGTCGTGACCTCCACACAACGCTCACACGCAGGCACCGCACCGCACCGCTCAGCCGAGCCTCTGACATGCACAAGCTCATCACTGGCGGCAACCCTCTTCTATCCCATCAGACCCTGCTTCAGCCCCTATCCTACCGCAATATGGATGTCACTCAGTCAGCATCCATCGTGTGCCATGTATGAATCACATCGAACGGGAGATAGCGTCCTGCAATCCATCGCAGCTTTCGATATTGTGTTGGGTTGATCTTCTACGCAATCAACGCTCGAAATTTGCAACTCCGCTCCTGCTTAGCGCCTCATCCTCTCCCCTCGACACCATTTATGATGTGCTAGTTGACTGTGTGTGGCACGTGAG